>LTAE01003067.1:0-21132 GCA_001647135.1 Pontederia paniculata | reverse complement strand
TGAAGAAACTACACATTAACATTCCATTCGTCGAAGCCATCCAACAAATGCCTTCTTATTCTAAGTTTCTGAAAGACATCCTATCAAAGAAAAGAAAAATAGACCTTCACGAGACGGTGGCCCTAACCGAAGAAGCGAGCGCTGTCATTCAAAATAAGCTTCCACCGAAGCTAAAAGACCCAGGCAGTTTCTCGATTCCATGTGAAATCGGGAATCTCCAAGTCAGCAGAGCACTGTGCGACCTGGGAGCCAGCGTCAGCCTAATCCCATTATCTTTATGCAGGAAGCTGGACGTTCATTGTCTTCATCCTCAGATCTTCGATCGTCTGCTCTTCAACCTCGGACGACCTTTCCTTTGTTTAGCCAAGACCCTTCTTCGACTAAGTCTTCACTGGGCGTCCACTTCTCCTTGAATCGCCCGTTCTCCATCCTTCGGTTGTAAGTGTGATACCTTCGGTCGCCCACTACTCTTCATCGGGCGACCTCTCATGTTCGGCCCTTCTCTTCAGTCATCCTTTTTATATATTTGGTCGACCGTTCAAACTTTGACTCCTCTTCACATGCATTCTCCTTCAATATTGGTCGACCACTTCATATGCTTAGGACAACCAACACACACATAAAGTTCTTCTGATATGTTTTCTATGTGCATAGGTCGTCCGTTCTTTATAACTTTGGTTGACCTTTCATATTCTGAACCTGAATATCTTGTTTCAGAAATCAGCTCAACAAGTTCATTAGTTCAAACTAAGTTCCCTTACAAATTTGTGATATCGGGATCCTAGATTCAACAGGACTTAGTAGAGTAAAAAAAATATTTGTGATTAAATAAATAAAGTAAAACTTAGTTGAATATATAATAAAATAAGTAGACTATTAGTCCACATGCATTATAAGTGAATTATATCAACGTAGATATGACAAATGAATAATAAACATGATTCGTAACATGAATTATATATAATAGTTAAATCAAATTTTAGTTATTAAAGTAGTGATTACCATGCTTAACCTCTGTGTTAATATTGACTAATTAAAATATTATTCCATAAGCTAGCAAATATTTTGTAAAATAACTTATCTTAAGAAGAAAATAAAGTGAGAATTTAAAGTTTAATACATGATTGGATATTAACTAAGTAGCTTACAAGCATCATAAAGTTAAATACATTAAATTAGATAAAATATAAAAGGTACTAAACATGGGTGCTATTTAAATTAATTATAATCATTAAGTCAGATATATAATAACAGTTAATGTGCTTATCCTCTATATTAATAATTCATAATCATAAACATGATAACTAAAATTTGATTAGTGGGTAATTAGTTATTAACTATTTAGTAACCGTCTCCACAAGCATAATGCATCCTTAAAAATAGGGAAAATAAACTTGAATCAATGTGCCTCCACATTCGCTCATTTTCCCGTAAGATCCTTTCTGTTCATTCATATTTTTAGTTATAATTGATATTTTGTCTTCAATTTAATTTTCTATAATTAGTAGAATAAAAGATTGTTGGACTATCACATGTTCATATATTAAACATATAAACATCTTTTAGTTAGTTCTTTTATTCATTTTTAATTATTTTAGAATTCATATGAGAGATATTTTAAGTGTTCTTAGCATAATTTTTAATGATTTTTGAATTCTTTTAGTATTATTTTTTAAATGCATTATGATTTCGAATAGGAATTTTATTAGTGATCTCAATAAATATAAGAAATAGTGAAATTTTAAAGTGTGCATAATGTGATTGTGGCAAGTTTCTAACATAATAATATTATTTATTTTGAAATGATCTTTACGATGAAAAAACATTATATCCTCATAACTTTTCTTTTTTGTTTTGAGTCTTATTTATGTGTAAAATATTATTTTTTCAATAACAATTCATGGAGATATTTTAATTTGTGTGTTGTTTTTTTCATTTCTCATCTCATTTCAATGGGTAATAGAAGAGTTGAAAGCATGTAAAAAAAGAATATCTCTTTATATTCTATTATGGACCAAGTAGGACAAGTGAGCCTTCTAAGCTTATGCTTAATTGTTAAACTAAATAAATAATTTATAATAATATATTGTAGATGTAAAAAAATTATTTAAAATTTTAAACTAAAAAGATGGATCAATTTTTTATAAAATATTATTTTATCATTATTAAATAATTTAAAAAAATAGAATATACAAATTAATATGAAAAGTATATCTAAATAGATAAAAATGAAATATTACAACTTTACTACGTAAAATGTATAATACAAGTTCTTTTATATGTATTTTTAGTTTAGTTTAATCATTGTAGATAAAGATCATTTAAATCTATGTTGCACAGATCATGCAAGTAGCATGATTTAAACTTCTAAGCTTAGACCTCATTGTTAAATTTGACATATGTTCTTAAAATATACATATAAATTTTTTTGGGCGATTAAAATATACATATAATTTAACAATATGTACTATGCATTAAATAGTATTAGGTTTGGATAACTAAGAAAACTAATAACTAATATTATTATTTTTTCTTAAAATCTTATTAGTTTAGAAGCCCAATAAATTTTGTAATATATTTTTATTTCCTGTACTCCCATCTATATTTTTATAATTCTATTTGAGTCATTCATATAATAAGACTTCAATATACTTTAGAATATTTAATATACTACTTTATTTGTTGATATCTTTGCTTACATGTGTAGGCAAATTTCTATTGATAAGTTATTAAATTTTAACATAATTTTGTTTAATTAAAATAAATATATAAACTTAATTTAGTTTGCTCGATAATGTCCGCGCAACGCGTGGGCATTATACTAGTTTATAATAAAAATGCTAAACCATTTTCGAAGAAATTAAAAATCAACTGACTTAGTGGACTAAAGGTCCCTTAAGCTATCGAAAGTTCGCGACTGAGGCTTAATAACCATAACTATGAACTACTCCAAAATGAATATCTAGTCCACGTCATGTGATGTTTGGCGATGACATCATATTAATATCATTGTGGCTTTGAAGACGGGGTGGTCCCATGTCCTCCAAGTGAAATGAGTATAACTTGATATATTTGGAGTTAGGCATCTTATTTATAAGAGAATGTTAAATCATTCTCTAAGAAACTAAAAAAAAAAACTAATGGACTAAAAGCCCAATTAAGCTATCTAAAGTCACAACTGAGGCCTAATCACCAGAATTATGAACTAATCTAAAGTGAAGATCTAGTCCACATTCATGCGATGTCTGGTGAAGTAATGACATCATGTTATTATCATTGTGGCTGTGAAGTCGGGGTAGCCCCATGTTCTCCAAGTGTAATGTTTGGTTCAATAGGGTGTGACATCAGGTTTAAATATTATTGACAAATTCATGACACTCCACTCCTCTTCAAACATGATAGTTTCTGAATTTATAATACTATGCTCTTCATCAAATATGATAGTTTTTGGATTCATATCATTCTCACCCTCTTAAAAAAGATTTATCCTCGAATCAAAGCTGCAATATGATCAATCTCTCATTTGAATCATCATCATTGTAATTCTACAATCTAGGACAATGATTATGTAATAAATATAATTGTGGATCTCATGCTCACCTAGGAGGTGAAATATCTTATACTCATGATAAGAAAGCACATTCAGAAATACATTTCACAATTTTGGAGACCTTAGTCTACGTATTAAGATTATGTCAAACAAATCATGAAATATACACCTCAAAAGCAAGGAGCCAACACAAACAAAACAAGTGCATCCAAATCAAGAAAATAAATTTGAGAAGTAATTTTCAAATTTTGTACCCCATCTTTACGTAAGATCCCAAGTTGATACCCTAACTTCATTTTGTAACTGGTTAGTACTCCAACTATATAATCATTTCAGAATTGATCCCCTTTCCATATTATAATATATTTTTGTTGATGTGACAACCCATCATGTGTTTTAATGAATAATTTGTTAAGATCATAACTAAATCAGCTGAAATATAAATTAATACCTTCAATTTAAAAGGATTATAGATATAAAAATAATAATAAATAATTGTCGAAAGTAAACTTTTTTACATAAATATTTTTTTCAAAATTAAAGTGATTTTTTGCATATGGTTGATACGGTGACACAGTGTCAAAATATAGTTATAATATATATAAATGAGACCAATTGTGAAAAAAATGTATAGTTGAGAGAACGATTAGTTACAAAATAAAGCTTTACAAAAATAAATAAATAAATTATTAATTAATACTCACATATATTAAAAATAATATCTTCTCTTTGCATATTATAATATATTTTATTGATGTGACAACCACATCATATGTTTTAATTAATAATTTATTAATGAATTTTTTTGTAAAATTTTATTTTGTAACTAATCATTCTCTAAACTATATAATTTATTCACAATTGATTTTATTTATATATTATAATTATTTTTTGGCAATGTGTCAGCCACATCATTTCTTTTCACAAATAATTTATTTTTTTATGATAGCCATATCAATCACATGCAAAAAATCATTCTAATTTAAAACAAAATATTTATATACGAAAAATTACTTTCGACAACTATTTATTATTTTTTATATCTATAATCCTTTTACATTGAAGGTATTAATTTATATTTCAGTTGATTTGGTTATTATCTTAATAAATTATTCATTAAAACACATGATGTGGTCGTCACATAAAAAAAATTATAATATGCAAGGGGACCAATTCTGAAATGATTATATAGTTGGAGTAGCAATCAGTTACAAAATGAAGTTAGAGTACCAATTTGAGATCTTATGTAAAGATGGGGTACCAAATTTGAAATTTACTCTAAATTTGAGCCAACATAAAATCTTCTTTAAAATATGCAATTGAGTTTCCACAAATAGAAAATATTTTAAATGATCAGAAAAGTGATTAAAATGAACCAAGAAGTCTTCAAGGGACATAAACATAACCTTTTAATGAAAAACAAGTGGTTAATCCAATAGAAACACTGAGTACAAATCTATCCCATGACAGTAATGCAACTCATATGATATAAAATCTAGTGTCCTATAAAATTATTCTTTTAAAATGACCAATCTGATTGTTAAAAAAATACAATCAAAATAAAAATCGAATGATCATATGATATCTTTTGGGGACCCTAAATAGTATTCATGCCAAAGGTTAAAAAACAATGGCCGAAATATCGAGATGATATCTTAAAGTATCACCATAATCTCATGGTCTTTATAGTTCTAAAAACTACATGAATCAAAAGTCATATATTTTCCAATAGATCAACTAGAATAATATAAGTCAATGAAAAAATATACTATTTCCATAAGAAAACCTAAAAATCATAATGATCCACTAAAAACTCTCAATACAAAGACAAATATGGGAGAACATAAAAAATTTACAATTTATTAATCAAAACACTTGAACAAGAAGTTGGATAACGAAACAACGATGGAGCTAGGAATTATTTCCAGCGGATTCACGATGATATCTTAAGCATTGTCTATTTATAATTGGTTTATCAATTTTAAGCTTCAAATTCTTGTTTTTTTTTTTAAAAGATACAAATACTATGATAAATTAAAAGGTAAAACAAAATTTATTGGATTCTTGTTATATTACATATATAATATAACTAAGTATTAACAAATAAATATTTATTTTTTATAATATAATAAAGTTTTAATTAACATTTAAAAAATAGCTATACCAAAAATTTTATGTAACTAAAATATTGATGAATTATGATAAGAGGAAAGAAAGAAAAATAATTATAAAATAAATAAATTGAACACCCAAAAAATAATATATGAAATTTTAAATGTACTTAAGAAGTCAAGATTTTTTCTTGAGGAAGAAAAGGAAGAAGGTGAGAAAGACGACTTATCAAAGAAGTTACATAATTAGAAGAATAAATATCTTTTCTTCAACTATCACCGACACTAAAAGTAATTAGGACATTTGAGCATGCTTTAATGATTAAAAGAAGTTAATAAATTAATAAAGTTAAATTTTAATTAATTGGACTTTTGTAATGTATTTTTATTAATTAAATTTAAAAATATTGAGCAATATAAAGTGTCAAATTCGAACTTGAGAAAAAAATGGAATATTAAGTCATCACTATGGTTCGAGAATGCTTAAAAGAATTTAAAAACTAATAGATTCAATAAGGTAAAATATTGATGGGATTTTAGAAAGTATTTTTATTAATTAAACTGAAAAATAATAAGCAGTATAAAGTGTCAAGTCCGAATGTGGAAAAAATGCAGAAAAAAGGTGAAAAATTATGTCATCACCATCATTCGGGCGTGTGCGATGGTGAGTGCATAGCCCAAATGGGTTACAAACTAAAAAACATACCAATCATGTCAAATTGTATAGACAAAATATTTATATGACTCTAGTGCCTGCACGACGAGCATTGATAGGCATGTGCCTTCACCACTAAATGAAAATCAATTATCATCTTGTTCAAAGTTAGTCAAACAAAAAAACCTTTTTGTCGCAAGCTTTATATTAAAATCGGTGAGTGAATCCAAATGTTCTCGATGAGCCTCAATATGTTACAAGGAGGAGCAAAAAATTATAAAAGGAGATTACTAATAGAAAATTTCATGTGTCTTCTTTTTTGTTGTCAACAAGAAAATATTTTCCCTAATTAGCTTTTTCTTCCTCATTTTTATCATTCAAGTTGTGACTCTCACTTTTAATAACCCAAAAGCACTCAAAATTTAGGTGGCTCTATTCTTTATCATTTTTATCATTCAAGTTATAACTCTCACTTTTACTGGTCTCAAAGTATTCAGATTTTTCGTGTATGTCTTCCTTACAAATTTCATAATCACTTTCAATTACAATAAGAGATTCAACTTCAACTTTCTTCAGGTAATATTGTGTAGCCATATTATTTATCTTGATGTTGTAGGTTGTTAAACGGTCTTTAAGTTTCAATTGATCTTGATATGGTTCTTGGATGACAAGGGTAATAAGAAATGTTTTTTGCCATTTTTGCAAAGATTGTAATGGTGGTGCACCATCACAGTTGTTGATTATACTATCATGGTCATCACAAAAAATATTCCAAATATGAATTGAGACTACAATTACATAATATTTCTTCAATGAAAATTTCAATGGTGAGTGAATGACACAAGTACTTATTTAGGCACCATAACTTCTCATTCATTGTATAGTCATTGGAATTTTTATGACTTGGGGGTACTTTAATTAAGGTTGATAACCCCAAATTCTCCACCATGTAGTAGCTTACAAGGTTGATATAACTTATATTGTTGATTACTATCCCACTAATTCAATCCATGACACAACACGGTGCATAGAAAATATTTTCTTATTGTGGCTTCATTTTATGGGCATTGTGTCATACATGTTGAGCAACCAATGAATTACATGTACCACAAGGGTCATCCACGTTTTCATCTTTGTTAGCATAAAATGTTATAATTAAATAATCAAGCCTCACATGTGCTCTCAATAATGTCATAGGCCGTCCATCACACTATAACTTTTATGCTCAAATGATCTCACCCTCTGTCTTTTAACATTGGGATTACATACTAAAGGTTATGGGCAATCCCACAGTTAGGGATGAGTGGAAGATTCACAATTCTATTAAAACTACAGAAGAAATATTGACTCTTAGGCTTTTTTTAATTGAAGGATGGGAGGGGTGGGGTGGGATTAAAGGAGACACCCATTGTTTGGATAGATATCTTAAACAAGACAAGAGGAGGGGGTTTGAACCCCTCCAAGTCACTTAAAATTAATTCCACCAAATTGGTGAAATTAGAAGGGGTTAAGTTTCCAAACAATTTTACCCTTCATTTTAATGTACTAAGAAAAAAAATCATCCTTTTAAAAATTGTCCTTCCCCTCACTACCCTTCTATCCAAACAAAGCCTAGAGTATATAACACCTCCCTACCTTTTCCTTCCCATCTCCTCTTCTCCTTCCACTCCACATCTCCATCCAAACAAACCCTTAACACAAATGAAATCAATGTTAATATTGGTTTAACAATAAAAATGACCAGGACTTAGTGGAAAAGTAACATAAGAAATTATTGGTTTCAAATTTGTCGAAGTGTGCCTAAGCAGTTTTCAAGTACTCTTAATCAAACAATAGAAGTATAAGTGAGAAAAAGAAATATTTGGCTAGGGACAAAGTCCAGAGATTTTTTAGGGTTTTTCAGAAATCTTTTCTTTTTCAAATTTTTTCCGTAGACAAAGAAAATAGAGGAGTATCAAACAATTCAAATAACCTTGAAGAAAAGGAAAGATATGAAAAGAAAATCTTAAAAAAATTGTGCCCAACACAAATTAATTTTTTTAAGAATTTACTTAACTTGAAAACATAATCGATCATAATCCAAATTGAATTAGAGCAAATGTTAAATAAAGTGGACATTTTTTTTTTATTTTTCAAGACCATGGGGAGGGTACCAAATGATGCTTACTTGGTATGGGACAATAGAAGAAAGTAGAACTAGGACATTTTTATCCAAAAGAATAGTGTGAGATGTAACTAAATTTTGAAAATTTTAGATAACTTTCAGCCCTATAAATATGACCTTTGTAAAAATTATTTGGAAGCCTTATGTTGAAGAACATTTCTGAAATTTCTTGAGGATCATGATTAAATTTGAGGCTAAAGAAGCAGTTTGAAACTCAATGCACTATGTAGAGGACCGTGTTGTAGATTCGTCCTCAAGAGTTAAGACTTTATATATTTTTCTTTGTGTTTTAAGATGAACTTATCCTTTTTTTTAAATATTAATTTTTTTTTTGTGGAGTAGTTTGTATTATAAAAATTGTTGAACCATATGTTAGATTGAGTATAT
Organism: Pontederia paniculata; assembly: GCA_001647135.1. Lineage (NCBI taxonomy): Eukaryota > Viridiplantae > Streptophyta > Magnoliopsida > Commelinales > Pontederiaceae > Pontederia > Pontederia paniculata. The sequence continues at coordinate 12,265 of LTAE01003067.1, read as the reverse complement.
CTTAATAAATGATTTCTTTTAAAACATGATTGTTATTTTTAATATTTTTTCTATGTGATGATCATTTAAATTGATTATTGAATATTTAGTGTAATCAGTTTTGATACTTCTAATCATATGAAAAATTGATTTTTGAATTAAAGTCAAAATAATCCATGTCACAATCTAAATTACTCATTTGAGAGTCTTAAATTGTATGGCCTATTAGTTGGACTTGTTTAAGTGGTTAACAAACTTAGGTAACACATTTTATATTTAGATCCATTTAAGATGGATTCGGCTGAACGTCCCAATTAATCTAAAATTAACATATATGATTGTACATGTGTAGGGGATCATAACATAATGAATTCTTAGTACATCCAACGTGTGCCTAAATTTGATTCAATTTGATGTAATGATGAGCAAAGTGTCATGATTTCTTAAAATTCGCTAATATTATCCAATCTTATATGGCTCAATTTGATCTTATCACTCTTAATTTTCTATCACTTAAATTTCAATCAAATCCAACTATGTGAGAACCCAAATTTTAGCTCCTTAAGGATTTGGCATCCTTACTTTTAAACTATATTAATTGACAAAATGAGTGCACTCGTTGGCAGTATTTTTTTTGTACTCTTAGCATGCATCACACATCCATGTCAGTCGGAAGGAAGAGCTCTCCTTTGGATAATCCAAAATTTCATCTCTAAATCAACCATCATCATCAGAGGAGAAGAACATGTCATTGACACCATTAAATCAAAACCACCAACCACATTCATAAAATGGCTACCTATGGGCCCACCTTCAAATCAACTTGTATAGAGTTCAAACTACCAAGAAAAGGACAAGGTAAAATAGGCTGAACCTAGGTGCCCTAAGATTGGAGATAGTTGCGTGTGTAATCGTTCATGTTTGCTGAGTCTCATCATGACAAACATCAATGATCACATCAACTATTCATTGTAAGATTGATCCTTATTGCGTATTTTATTTTTTGTCTTTATTGTTTCATCATTCCTTTTAATATGTTTTTAGGTGAGTCTTTGGGAGTGTACTCATATTGAATTCTTAGTCTAGGTTGGTTGAGTTGAGTCCTTGTATAGAGTTTTTAGTTAGTTTATTTTAGTTTGGAGAAATTGTCTCAATAGGTTTTTCTGAACATTACATGTGTTTCATGGTCGTGACACTATTTTTTCACGACCGTAACTATAAGACCTCTGACTTTCTACTTCTAATCATGATCATGATCATGATTGCTTTTTCAATAGGCACAATTAATTTCATGTTTCTTGCACTTTCTATTCATTATGGGTCGTGAATATATTTTCATGACTGGGACAATAACTTGACTTTCATCACGAATGTTACAATTCAATTCACGGGCATGATCGTATTTTTCAATTTCATTCATTTTCCATGATATGCTGCATTACGGTCACGTGAACCTCATTTTCCTTGAAGCACAACCATTTTATTTTAATAACTAAGTTATGTGGTCATATGATCTTAATTTTTCATGACCATGGTGTTCATCATCATGACGATGATTTAACACATAGTTGACTCCATGGATTTAAAGTGGTCCAAGATCAATTTTCATAAGACACAAAGAGTTAGGTTAGATCAAAACTTCAAACTCTAGATAACTTTAGTGACATCACTAGCGGGTCCACTCATGCATGATAAATTAGTCATATTTTTCATCGCATATTTATTTAATTTTCATTAATATCATCATCTCATGCATCATTTTGTTTAGAAATCCACTTTAATTCATCTTCTGAGTCAAAGTCTACATAACGTTGGTTATTTAAATGTCAATAGCATTCAGTAGAGCAACAGAGGAAGACTACAATAAGTTGGAGTGAATTTGGAGGTGAAAACAATTAAAATCTGACCATCACGGTCGTGATGGAGCCTTTACCATGTTCATACACATCTACTATCGTTGCACCATTCGTTCTCGACCATGAAATGTTGCTCTTCATGACCCATGACCTCAGTTAGCATTGTTCAGCGTACTCACAACTGTGAAAGTAGCTTCACGGGTCGTGATGATCAACACGAGAGTGATTTGAGATCACACCTTCATTGTGTCGTCATTGTCACGGGTCATGAAGATCCTGAAAATAAGAAGCAACTTTTCGGTCACGACCGTGAAATCATGATAATGTTGAATTGAACTTTTGTCACGATCATGAAAATCCTATCACGGGCCATGAAATATTGATTCAGGAGAAGTTTAAGTTGAAGTTAAATCAATCAAATCTTATAAACTTTTGAGGATTTGGACTTGTGGCTAAGGAAATTTTGATGAAATTTGGTAAAACCAATGTTCGAAAGGCTGGACTCTTCACAAGACATAAGATATTGTGAAATCTATAAATCATACCCAAAGATTCATTGTGGGATATGTTGCAAGCCTGGAGAGAGCCTAACACCTAGAGAAAAAAGAAGATTTTTTGTGCAAATTTTGAAGGAGAATTCGTCGAGGTGCTTTAGTTTTTAATTGTATTCCTTCTCTTAATCCCGAAGGATGAAATAATTCTTATTTTAGTTTTATTGAGTGATTTCAATGTACGGGAGAATATGTGGAACCCTTGATTTAATGAATTTTAGATAATCAATTTTCCTATGAGCATGAATATTGTTCATAATATTTTTTATTGATTCTTTGAGGATTTGATTTTACTAGCATCTTGGATATGAATAATAGATTCTTGTTTCTCTTTGGCCTTTGAGATTGATATGTAAATTCTATTAGATTGACATCATGAAGATGAACAATCAATAGTTTCACAGATATATTTTAGTGCATCTTAGTTTTCGGGATATGAGATTGACATCTTATAGAGGAACGATCAAGTCTATGTAGAATTAAAATAGTTGATTCATCGTGAAGAGGAAACACAAACTTAATAGATCCTAATTCAAATAGGAATTTGAGTATAACTAAACTTTGATTGATCTTGTGGTAAAATAGAATTAGTGCGTATTTTATCTTATCTCATCCTAATCCAGTACTTATTCTCATCGCAACTTTATCTTTTATTTTATTTTATCTTATCTTTTAAAAACAATTTTTATCAAATAATTTATGTTACTCCTATTAGTTTGTGGGATTAGCTAGATAATAATACCGATTATCGTGGGAACGATACTCTATTCACATCTCTATTAGTTGATATGATTAGTGCACTTGCTAGCGAATATTTCTAGAACATCTTAGCATGCATCATCTGCCATCCATTAACTTCCATCAACCCAACTACCTCACTTAACACCCAACTACTTGCACAAATTTCAAGGAGACTACTCTAACTTGCTTCATGGTCGTGATCGCCTATTTATACGCTTGTGTAAGTTTTTTTCTTCTATCAATTTTTCTCCTTTTCATCTTCCACGTCAAGTTATTGCGTAGCTAGAGTTCCTCGTTGGAGTTCGTCGCCGATACAAACCACATCGCCACTATATATCATCATTGATCAAAGTTCTCCATCGATATCATCGATGACCCATGACGATCCGTTGTAGTTTTCAGAAACAATTTAACTTTATCTTCTCCAACTCCAATGACGTCTCCATACCTCTACACTTCGTCTTCTCCAACATTGGCGACTGTAGCTTCACCTATTTCATGGTCATGGCGGACAATTTACGAGCCATGAAAACTCCTTGACTATAGTCTTCTTCAACAATCACGATCGTAATTATTTTTGTCCCAAGTTATGATTCGTAACTTTCATGGTCGTGATTTCTCTTTCGTGAGTCATGACTTACTACTTTCACGGTCGTAACTCTTCTTTTCATGTCTGTGACGAGGATCCTGAGATATTTATTTCTATTGCATTTATGGAGCATCATAGAAAACAGAAAATATGATGCACGAGAGATACACATCTAGGAGGAGCAAACCAACATCTTGATTTGTTGTATGCACGTTACCCATATTTTTTGCACTTTCTTTCGTCGCCATCTCCCTATATCAGGACTAGCTTGGACTGTATCTTTGAGTCACATGTTTATCGTTTCTTCTTCTTATTTGTGCCTTAACACTAAGGACAAAGTTTGGTTCAAACTTGAGGAAGTTAGTCTACATTAGAAAGCATCATATTTTCTTTAATACTTTGTTTTGAGTGTTTTTTTTCACTTGCTCTACATATTTACTTTTTAGTAAGCATATTTGCTTATGTACTACATCTTTTTATGAAAATCTTTAAAAAAAATGAAAATTTTGTGAAATCCAAAAAAATCACTCTCATGCTTACATTTTACTCCATTGTTTGAACGCAAAACTCAAGAACGTCTTATAGAACTAAAAAAATCAATTGTTCCTCTTTTTGTTTTCTATTACTTAAGTATTGAATATTGGAGTCTAACTCGTGTTAATTAGAACTATAAACACTTAGACAATATTCTCGTTCAGCTTTTTTTATTCTTTTAGCCTTAATAGTAATAGCATTTTTATTGAACATATAAGTATCTTGTGAGTATTGAAAAAAATGTGAAAAAAGTGTATTAAAAAAATTGAAAATTGAAGTATAAAAATATAAAAGTAAAGAGAAGTTGAAGCATTATTTAAATACTATTTGGAACCTTGGCGAATTCAGACAAATAAGCTCGAGGTGTGCCTTAGCACCTACCCTAAGGTCATATGGTTTGGGAGTCATCAATTGAAAGTCTGCTAGAACACCTTGCGCAATATGGAGAAATACTTAAGTGTCAACTCAACTACATAAGTTCGAATCTTCAATCAGAACTTGAGAATATTCGGCAAGTAAATTCGTAAGATACTTCTAAATTTTGGTAATCTAGGACCAACTTTCTAGGATCCTTCAGTTGAAAGCTCGTTATATGATCTTACTTGTGCAACCTATTTGAAGGATAGAACTTGACAAATTAAAGTACTTATGCCAATTAAAGTGAAAAACCATAAACTCATTTGATACTTGCATATTCAACATTAATGCTACCACTAGATAGACTGCATTTTTTTTTTCTTTCACATGGCTAAAATTGAGATTATTTAAAGATATTAAGATTCAAAAACTATATGAGACTTCATTTTGACAAAGGTGAGATGCTCTTTTGATGAACATGTAAAAGGACAATATGAAAAAAGTATTGGTGTATAGGATGATGATTATATGGAATTTTCTTGAATTTGCTTTGATGTTTGCTTGATGACAATCAAGTTTTTAAACTTGAGGAAGTTAGATATATGTAAATTTTACCACATTTTGCATAGCATATTTAGTTTCTTTTTGTTATTTTTTTTTCATATCATGCATAACTTTATTAGGGTATTTGCATTTATTTATTTTGATTTAGAAACCTACCCAATCTTTTGATGTTTGTTATCAAGGAGCACGACAATCAAGAAATGAAACCACTAAAAAAACTAGATTCAATTCAAAATTAAAATGAAGCCATAATTGTAATTTCTAAATACTAATTTGGGTTGTTATGCTCGATCACAGTTGTGACACATCATTTCACATCTGTGATAAACCAAAAATAAGACTTTTACCAAAATCATGGTTCGTAAAATCTTTGACGAAGTTAGAGAGTTGAATGCTTGAATAACAAAGTCATGAATAGATAGACCATTATACGGTTGTTGATCAATTTTTGGAGTCTCGATCATGACAATGAAACTAGGGGTGAGCATAACCGGGTTCGGGTCGGGAATGAAGTCGTTCCGGTACCGATCCGATTTTAGTCGGAAAAGAGACAACTTTTCCCATTCCCGACCCGGTTGAAATAGGGGTCGGGTCCGAGACGTCCCGATTTGGTTCGGGAACTAGATCAGAAAATTCCGATTATTTTAAAAGTCTTCTTAAAGTTGTAGAGACTCAAAGAGTTATGAAGTATACAAAGAAATGTACACTCGTGTAAAAAATATTTAATATATAATTCATAACTTGATAGAAGAAAAAATAAAAGTTAACATCAACAAATCAAATCATTTTATGAAAGACCTTTTTAACAAAATGCATGTTTGTGCAAAAAAAATAACTGGTAATATTGTAGCAAAAAATATATAGCACATTTAACATTGTACCATTACCAAGTATTATCAAATAAAGTATAAAACTCATATTGCAATGAAATATAAAACCTACAAAAAAGATGACAAAAAAAATAATTAAAGGAGATAAAGAAACTAGTTACAAAATCTAAAGATAAGACCAAACAAGTAGAGAAGATGGTAATCAGGTCGGGACAACCGAGTCGTCCCGGCCCATGCTCACCCCTAAATGAAACTACGTTCATAGGCCATGAAATAAAAATGTCATCACCAAAGTCTCGATCATGATTGTGAAATTGTTTTCATGGACCATGACAAATATGAATACAAATTAGCATTGTTTTGGTCAGTTGTGAAATCCTTATCCTGTGTTGTAAAAATTGAAATAACATAATATGAAGTGAAATGCCATCTCAATATTTTTACTAAGTTGTGAAGCCAACTTTGACATAAAATGTGCTTTGGTTAATTTTATCCAAAATAAGAGTTTGTAAGAATTTAAGTTTGAAAATTAAAGACAACTCTCAACTTTGTAAATAGGATACTTGGGATCATTATTTGGGGGATCCTTATGCTAGAGAGAAATTATGAAATTTCTTGTTAATCAAGATCAAATTTGAGGCCGACAAAGAAGACTGAAGCTGACTGGTAAAAGATTGTGGTGCAGATTCATCTTAAAAAGTCTAACTTTATATCTTTTTCTTTGCTATTTTGGAACGGACTTCTCCAATTTTTTAGATGTTAATTTATGATCTTAGTTTGTGTTATAAAATTATGCAAAACATTGTGTTAGATTGAATCTATCTTCATAAATCATTTTTTTAAATATGATTATTGTTTCTAACATTTTTTTGTCGTGTGATTATTATTTAAATTGATTATTGACTATTTAGTGTAATCAATTTTGATACTTCTGATCACATGAAAATTTGATTTTTTAATTGAAGTTGAAACAATGTATATCACAATCCAAATTACTCATTTGAGAGTCTTAAATTTTGTGGTGTGTTAGTTGGACTTGATTAAGGGCTAATAATTTAGGCCCTATTTGGTACAAGAATAAGAGTGATGAGAATTAGGAAGAATATTCTTTTTTTATTCTTATGAAAAGAATAAAGGTGAAATATTCTTGTGGTGATGTTATAATTATATGTTTGGATGAATTAACTGATATTATAATAACAAAAATTAGATAGTATTTGATAGAAATGAGAAAAAAATATAAATTTAATTATTTGTTAAATATAATTAGATATTTATAGAAAATATTACTTACAATTAATTAATATAATTCTAATTATTCAATTAAATATCAATAAAAAAGTTAGCACTAATTTTAATACAAATTAATAGATAATTAGTATTCATTTCATTCATAATTAAATATTAACTGCTAAATAATTATAATATTATAGTAATTAACTAATACTTGCAAAGACTAGTTAATATTTGTTGTTATTCTATTTTTAATAATATACTATTACCTAATATTAATTAAATACTTAATTATTAATATTTATGAGATTTTATTTTTTTTCATCTATAATGTTACACTTTTGTGCAAAATTTAAGATGCTAAGAAGTTAATTAACTATAATCAATCATATAATTATGAATATAAAATGATTTACTAAAGCAAGTTAAAATAATTGGTGGCACAAAAGAATTAGATAGTGTTTGATTGAAATGAGAAAAAATAATAATATTCAATTATATATGTTTTATTAAATATAAGGATTCATAGAAAGTACTAATTTATAGTTTTAATTATTAAATTAAATAATAATAATAACTATTAGCACTAATTCAAATTAACAAATAATTGGTCTATGTTTTATTTATAATACTTATCTACTAAATAATTATAACAATATATCAATTAACTAATACTTGCAAATACTAGTTAGTATTTTTTGTCATTCTATTTTTAATAATATATTATTACCTAATAATTAAGTAAATACCTAATTATCAACATTCGTGAAATTATATTTTTTTTCATCTATAATGTCACACTTTTGTAGAAAATTTATAAAATGCTAAAAACTTAATTGATTATGATTAGTTATATAATTATGAATATAAAATGATTTCATAAATCAAGTTAAGAAAAGAAAAAAATATAGGAATAGAAGAAAAAATGTTCTTGTTATTGACAAAAAACAATTTTGTTCTTGTTTTAAGATTAAAAGTAGGTGGTTTCAAATTAATGTGATTTTACAACTGGGTGGAATAAACTTGTTCTTTAGTTGTTTAGATGCAAATGCTTGAATAAAGAAATTATTTTTTTCTCTTATTCTTGTACCAAATAGGTCTTTAGAAGCTGCATTGTAACGCATCTTAGATTTAGATTGATTAGGATGGAATGTTCTCGTGTGATATGAAATTAATAGAGATGATTGATTGTGCATATTTAGAAGTTCATAACATAAGCAATTCTTAGTCTATCTATAAATTCGGCATATATTATTTAATATAATGGTGAAATAAACTAACCTAATTATTTACTATTTTTTACTCAATTTAATCTTATCTTATCTCTTAATTTATTGTCACTCAAATTTCCATTGAAATCCAACTCTTTCATAATTGAATTTTCTCTGTCAATTTTGGAATTAAATATAATATGTTACACTAGTCTTCCTGGATTGAACATTCATACTCTTAAGCTCTATTATTTGTTACGATTAATGAACTTACTAATAATATTTTTATATTTTCTTAGTGTGAAATACAAATCCTAATCCTTAACAAAAAAATTCACCATACAAGTATATGTATATGAACAAAGCTTTTAATTTTTTGATGAACTGCCACCCACTTTCCTATGCTCATAAATATATGTCTTTGGTAATCTCGAGAGCACTTTTCACTACACAGTGATACTAATGTTTTGATTCTAATTAGCACATTTTCCTATAACTCAAGATATCCTTTATAATGCAAGCATCTCGTGGTAAAGAAAATTAAAGATCTCAAAACCCTAATCATTCATAAACATATCTATTTAGGATCCTTTCACCCACTTCTTTGGAAAGCTCAAATAAAGCAAGAGTTTTCATAACACCATTAATTCCCATGTATGAGAATTTGTAGCTGTGTGCCCAAATCTGGAGCATTCTAAGGGGAAACCATGCCTTTAATTAGTGTTTGTGCGAGCAATTCATCATGATTGGACCACTTTGATAGTATTCTACCACGAATTGAATACTATATATAGTTGTTGAACCATGAGGGTTGCACTTTATGTAATATAGTAGCTTGCACTTTTGGGCTTGTTTAGTCGAAGTAAGATAAATTATCTAAAACAGACGACACTTGATGAATAAGTTGCCCATTGAATCAATATATGGAAAGTAATCCCCACATCATATGATTAATACCAAGTTTGCATTGTTAGTTAGCTTCTTTTTGTACTATAATTTGCATGATGCCAACTTAATAGCAATATTTTTGTCCCAAAACAGGGATCTAAACCCATACTACCAATTCTGTGGGTCTTAGACAGCAAAACTGAATCCCTTGATGGTTAGTTACTGAGATGTTCCGTCGTCATTTGCTACACATCATTGTTAAGGTTTTCTCTGATACTTCCTTGGTGATCCATTTCTATATACCAATAAATATCCTAGATAGCCTTTTAATGATAACCCATCACTAGCTATCTTGTTTGTACCCCATTAGATGATCTTAATGATGACCCAAATGTTTTAGGTACAGACATATTTTTTGTATATATGATTAAGTACCTTGACTCCCTACAAATTGTTTCTTAGGATTTCTTAAAGTAGTTAGTTTAAAATCCATGTACTCAATATATATATATATATATATATATATATGTGTGTATGTATGTATGAGGTTAATGTTAAGAGTAAGGTATATTCTACTGAATATCCTCACTGATCAATGGCTTTGGATGGAGATGCATGCCAAAGTTGCTCTTTCCCAGGACCTCTGAAAGCATGAAGTGTGAGTTGGTGGTCCTCAACCTACTGTACATGGTATTACATGATATCAATCTCCGCGGACATATTTAAGATTTTCAACAGTGGCTAACAGGAATTATATAACCTGTATGCATGCAATTAACATTTGAAGTCAATGGTCAAGGGAAGCCCTGAAAGATGGGTTGTATCATTGCTATTTTTATAGTCTGAAAACACACAAGACAATTTCTTTTATTTACTTGCTAGTGCATTCTATATTATTATTCCTAAACAGTGTTTTCAGTGGCTAATGGTTTTGTCTACTAGTCCTTGGATCATGGCTCCATCATTGCGATCAACTAGTCGAACTGTTGGTATAGTAATGTCATTTATTATTTATGACAGCATATAATCATAAATCCTGAAAGATAGCCTTCTCATCAGCCTAGTGCTGAACATTGGGTCATTACCTGCACAATTTCAACAGTGTAAGCAATTCATAGATGCATTTGTTCATTAATGTTTCATTACAAGATTGAAGAAACAACATATGGCCATGAGAGGAGAAACCAATAGAAAAAAAAAAGCTAAAGAAACGATCTCACTATATCAAATTTAGGCCCCTTCCTCTCTCCCTCCTATGAGATGCTTTTAATTACCAGAACCCGCGGCCGTCAGATCTGCATATTATGAAATGGCACTGCCTCGTGGCTGTCTGTACGGTCCTCGCTGTCGTTTGGATTGCGCTCATGTGCCCCTAAACCATATAAATAAATAAATAAATATATATATATATATATATGAAGTAATATAAGCTTCTTTTGACAAAGACTTTGATTTAAGCCACCCTTATCTTTATATGTAGAATTTCGGTTCTGACTGATATATATATAATCACTATGAGTTGTAATGCTTGCATATATAAGATTAACTGCACTGGATTTCTTCAATTTTATTGAAGGTACATCCCTAGAATTAGATACTTAGCTGTTAATTGCAATGTTTTAAAAATCGAATTTGAAGTTGGTGTGCCAACTTGGTCGCGGAACAGTTCAATTGATTTTTAACTAGTTGAACCGAAATCTATAAAAGAATATTATATATTAAATTTTCAAAGATTGATCTGAACAAAATTTAAAAAAAATTCTTTTAAGTAACGCTACATATTAAATTAAATTATTATTTTTTCTTTATAAATAATTTTAATTTACTATATGATGTCCACTCAATTTCTTTCTTCTCCATCCTTTTTATATTTATTTATTTATTTATTTATTTATCTTTTTGTTTAATAAATTGTTATTTGATTCTTGTTTTCTACGTTCTCATTGTTTTCTTCCCCATTCCTTTTCTCTCATCTTCATATTCTACTCATTTGCCATATTTATTCTTTTATTATTTGAATTTTATTTCCATCATTGTCCACATAATATTAATAAATAAAACGTATGACCCAAGCTTTATTAAATATTCAAAATATTTTTTTATGGTGTATCATTTTTCCCTTTTTATTCCGCAAAACAAGTTACACATTTCTCTCCTCATAATTTTATCTTTCCAAATTTTTCCTTCTTGTTTAAATGCTCATTTCCTTTCGTGTCATACATTACGTTTCCTTTTTTTTTGGTAATTACTTTCATTTTTATTTTATTTTACTCTCTCATCAATACCATTTTATTTCTTTCCTTTATTGACTATAGTTTACTTTTCTAGGATTTTCTTCAAATAAAAAAAAATCAGAGTGAACCCGTTTTAGTGAAAAAAATCGGTTCAGACAGGCCAGTCCAGTCTGCTTTTTTAAATATTGGTTAACTGTAGGAGCAACTTTCAACTGATTATAATGGTAATTAATCTATGTTTCTCATTTAAATGCTCGCCTTTTCAGTTCTGAAGCTGGTTTAGACTTGATCCAAATTGACCCAAATAATTTCTGATGCAAAACAAGCTCGATAAGCTTATTAAGTGCTCTACGTTTAGTTTGGCATGGGAACCCGACCCAGAACCTGGGTCGGGTTCCCATCGGTTCTAGCAAACAGTGATGGAACCTGTCATGCGAACCTGATGACCCAGAACCCCGGGCAGCACACGGGCAGCCCGGGGTTCTGGTCGAGCGGTTCCACCGTTTTCGTGGAACCGCTCGGTTCTGCAGCACGGGTATTTTTTTTTTGCCCTTGTCTCGAAACCCACCCTTACCCTAACACACACGCTCACGATCGTCTCTTTCCCCATTTCTCCTCTCCGTGTCGCCGAAACTTTCCCCCATTATGCGTCTCTGCCGACACTTCTCTCCGATCTCCCTTCGTCGCGGGTGAGTCTC
>LTAE01003066.1:28517-41549 GCA_001647135.1 Pontederia paniculata | reverse complement strand
TTTTAAAAACCTAAATTTTATCTTTTATCTTCTATCTATCTTATCTTATTTGTTAGTTTTATCTTTTCAAAATCAATTATTAAAATTTATCTTTTCAAGTTTTCAAATAAGATTTCAGATTTTGAATTCATTAGTCTCTGTGGGATCGACAACTCTTTTACTCACTCTTATTACTTGAGCAATCGGTATACTTGCCAAGTATATTTTTACGTGTGTGAATTTCCGCATCAGACACCTCTGAAGTTTGATTCTGAGAAAGAAAGCAAAAATGACAGACAACCAAGAACTACCTTGGATAGAAGATAATGAATAATATGGAATTAACAATGATGGATTACATCTCATCAAAGTACACATATATCGTATCAAATATTATGCTTTCGGCCATCAATTCAAACAACTTCGAGATCAACGCAGTGATCCAATCATCATAATTTGGCAAATCATTCAATGAGAGCCCTCATGAATATTTGGACAGATTTCTGAACATTTATAGCATTTTTTAAGTTTAATAATGTTTCTATTGATGTTGCTTGTTTATGTTGATTTTCATTTTCATGATGAGATAAAGTGTTCACTTGGCTTAAGATATTACTTGTAGGATCAATGAGGACTTAGGCTCAACTTGTGGAAAAATTCATCAACAAATATTGCCCACCTCAAAAAGACAACCAAACTGAGAAATGAACTATGTTCTTTGGACGATGATGAAACATTATTTGAAGCATGGGATTGCTTTAAGAAACTACTTGTTGGGATCTCAGACAATCGAATTCCTTTATGGTATTTACTAGAAGGCTTCTACAATGGACTCTGCTAAAGTGACAAAGTCAAGATAGGCACCTCAGCCAGAGGAAAATTCATGGGCAAGAAATGTTCGAATGAAATTTATGATCACAATGAACATGTAGCATTCAAGTCCTAGAGAACTAAATGCTCAATTTAGAAAAGAGGAGTCCATAACGTGAACAATGATGGAGTGATTGCTTAGGTGGAGTCATTGAACAAAAAGTTTGAAATGTTTATGGATATGACTAACCCGTGTGAACTATGCGGAGGAGAACATGGCAGCAGCGAATGCCCTGAAGGCAATTCCACCAACGATAATCAATTTGAGAATGCTAATTTTGTTTCCAATTCTTTCTCCAGATGTTCAGTACTAGGAAACTCATACAATCCAAATTTAAGGAATCACCCCCGAGCGTTTTATGGAAACAAGGTCAAGGACAACAGCAACAACCTCCACAAACACGGCATCAAAGGCAACAATTTCAAAATTTGTAGAAAGCACCACCAACTAAAAGTAAGAACAACTTGGAAGACTTGATGACCAAGTTCATGAAAACTATGGAGACCAAAATGAATAATCAAGATAAATCTATTAAAAATTTGGAGATTCAGATGAGGAGATTACAAATATATTAGTTGGGCGCACATTGGGATCACTTCCAAGAAACACTGTGAAGAACCCAATAGAAGAGGCCAAAGCCCTCTCCCTCGAAAGCGGAAAGCAACTTGGTGAGAAAAGTAGGCATAGTGATGTGGATATCAAAGAGTTGCAGGGAACCAAAGACAAAACTGAAGTGATTCCTACGCTTGTAAAGCTACCCGAAGAAAAATATTGCATTTGAAGAACCACAAACGATAAAGAATCTTCTATACCGGCAAGAAACAATTAGATAAGCAATTCTCTCACTTCATTGAAATTTTTAAATAATTGCATACAAACATTCCCTTTCATGAAGCACTACAAAACATGCCAATTATACAAAATTTCTCAAGGACATCCTGACACACAAATTAAAGGATGAATTGGACCGGTCAAGTTAACACCTCAATGTTGCATAATTTACAAAAACCAAATACCACCAAAGATGAAGGATCCAAGCAGCAGCTTCACTTGCACAATTGGAGATTACTACTGTGTCGAAGCCCTATGTGACCTTGGTTTACTATTAATCCAATGCCATATTTATGTATTTTTAAAGTTAAGGTATGGAGAGATGACACCAACTTTAGTAATCCTCCAAATGGAAAATCAATCTATCAAAAGGCCAAAGGGATTGTTAGATGATGTATTGGTCAAGGTGGATAAATGCATATTCCCTACTTATTTCATTGTCCTCAAAATGGATGCAAGAAAAAAGAATAGCTATTATTCTAGGAAGACTATTTTCACTCATAGGGAATGCATTCATAGATATTCAACATGAAAAGTTGACCTTTAGGGTCGATAATGAAGATCTAATCTTCGACATTAATAACGCTCTAAAGAATGTTATCGATTACTGTTCTTGTTGTACAATATAAACTTTTGAAGATGATAATACTGACGACTTTGATAAGATTATGGCAGATGTACTTTAGGAATCATACATAGGCGAGGAAGCTATTAGAAAATATCGAAGAAGCACCTGAACCTGTTGAGTTAAAGAACATCGAAGATGAACGACAACAACATTCAAAGGATAATCAAGACAAATCATCTTCAACTTCTGAGCTTAAGAAACTTTCAACAATGTCAAATATGCAATTCTTGAAGAAGATGCATTTCTTGTGGTAGCATCATCCCAACTCATGGATATATGGAACAATAATTGTTTGAAGTGCTTAGAAGACACAAGAAAACCATAGCATGGCCAATTGCTGATATTAAGAGTATCTTCCCAACTATTTGCATGGAAAAAATTTTGGTGGAGGAAACTAAAAAGCTCTCAGCCCTATTTCAGAGAAGGCTCAATCCCACTTTGAAAGAAGATGTGAAGAAAGAGATAATCAAGTTACACAATGCAGGCATAATTTATCCAATCTCCGACAACTCTTGTCTATGTACAGGTAGTTCAAAGAAGGGAGGTATGATTATGGCAAGTAATAAAAATAATAAATTGATACCATAGAGAACTATTATCAAATGTGTGTATGCGTTGACTATTGTAAGCTAGACGAGGCATCACACAAAAATCATTTTTCGTTACCTTTTACTATTAGATTCTAGAGCGTATTTCATGTCACAAATTCTGTTGCTTTTTGGACAACTATTCAAGATATAATCAAATTGCAGTGGCATCCGAGGATCATGAGAAAACAAATTTCGCGTGCCCGCACGGAATGTTTGCCTACGAAAGGATGTCATTCAAATTGTGCAATGCACCCACCACTTTTCAATGTGCATGATGTCAATCTTTGTTAACAAATAATCAAATTCTAGTAGTATTTATGGACGATTTCATATTTTTTGGGAATTCATTTGAGAACTGCCTACACAAATTATCTCTAGTCTTGCAGAGATTTGAGGATACCAATTTGGTACTCAACTGGGAGAAGTGCCACTTCATGGTGAAGGAAGGAATTGTACTCGGTCACAAAATAAAAAACAAAGGAATTGAAGTAGATAAGGCCAAGATAGATGTTGTAGCAAATCTCCACCGCCAACTAATTTGAAGATCATCAAAAGCTTCCTAGAACAAGCTAAATTCTATCTCCAATTCATAAATGATTTATTTAAAATATCCAAATTACTGACCAATTACTTTCCAAGGACACAGTTTATATTTGACTTTGATTGCCTTGCAACATTTAACACTATCAAAGAAAGTTTTCTCTACACCTATTATGGTCTCCCCAGAATCTGCCACTCGAAATGATGTGCAACGCAAGTGATGGAGCCATTGGAGCAGTATTAGGATAGCGTCGAGATAAATCATTTCGAGTGATATATCATGCTAGTTGAACACCCTGCTCAGATGAACTATGCAATAATAGAGATAAAATTCCTTTCTATAATTTATGTCTTTGATAAATGTCGTACATATATAGTTTGATCAAAATTTATTTTGTATACAAATTATGCAGCAATTAGACGTTTAATGGCAAAGTAGGAAGCAAAACCCAAACTTATCAGATGGATCTTGTTACTTCAAAAATTTGATGTCGAAGTTAAGGATAAAAATAGAATTGAGAACATCGTAGTTGATCACCTATCATGCCTAGAACATGTATCGACCGAAGAGTATGATATTCATGAGGAATATCCAAACGAAAAATTTTTTTGCTATTTGTGTGGTAAAACTGATTTCTAATTCACTCCCGTGCTTTTCATATTTTGCTATCTTGCAAGACATTGGATTCCTAAGGAGTTGACGTATCATCAAAAGAATAAATTCTTTTTAGATGTAAAAAACTACCACCAGAAAGACCCAAATTTATTTAAGTTGTGTGTAGATCAGATCATGCAATGTTGTGTATGTGCTAGAGGAAGAAATAAAAAAATTCTATGCATTGTCACGATGGCATTTCTAGTGGGCACTTGGGACCGAACCGAACTACATCTAAGGTATTGGATTATGGTTTTTACTGGCCTTCGCTTTTAAGAGATGCATGGGCATATTGCAAAACATGCAATCATGGTCAAATAGAAAGTAAAAGTTGCTCTCTCGCCCGCGAGAATATAGTAGTAGTAAGTCTCGATCTAGCTCATTTAAACGGCCATACATATCAAACTTGAATGAAATGTCTCTAAATAATATTTTACATTGTTATATATCTAATGTTTGGGATATCGATTTCATGGAACCCTTCCTTAAATCATTCAATAATGAGTATATTCTTGTTGTCATAGGCTATATATTCAAATAGGTGGAAGAAATTGCCTCGCCTACTAATGATGCAAAAATATTACCCCATTTCTTAAGAAAGAATATCTTCACTAGGCTTGGAACATCGAGGACAATCATAAGTGATAATGGAACACACTTCTATAATGCGTGCCTGAGGATTTGTTGGCAAAATTTAAAATCACTCAAAAATTTAGTACTCCGTATCATGCTCAAACATGAGACCATGTTGAAATCTCCAATAGAGAATTGAAACGAATCTTAGAAAAGATTGTCAATTCGTTCCTAAGGGAAAGCATAACATTTTCTAGCGGAATTAGAACATAAGGCTTACTAGGAAATAAAATTTTGAACTTTAACTTAATAGTGTATCGTAATAAAAGTCTTCTAAAATTAAATAAATTGAAGGAAATTAGACACAACACTTATGAGACCAATAAGTTGTATAAATAAAGAACAAAGAAACTACATGACATGCATATCATATAGAAATAATTTCTCATAGGGCAAAAGGTTTTCCTTTTTAACAATAGACTACGACTTTTTCCTAGAAAACCTAAATCAATAGACTATGACTTTTTCCTGGAAAACCTAAATGATGATTGTCAGGACCTTTCACTATTCTATCATCATGGGGTTGCTGAACTCATGACACAAGATGGCTCACATAGTTTTAAAGTTATTGGACATCGAGAAAAAACATTATTTGGGCCTCCACACCAATGCCATGATTGATATCATAAATCTTTATGAACCTTAACTAACATTGAGAGAAAATCAAGCTAATAACTATAACTCAGAACTAATCTCCTAAAACCCTCTTCTTGTAGTAAGTTTTACTTTTCTTTAATTTTGGTACTTTTTCCATTATTGTTTGAATAATATTGTTTGATATCCCGGTTAGTTAACACTCACCCATATCTCATATTTTCCATTTAACGGAACATGATAAAAGTAATGGGTCATGAGATTTGGTTGTAATGACCCATTATCACACTTCACAAGTTGAGCAGGGGCAATCTGCCCAATACTTTTTACATCATGGGTCGCGACACCTGGTTACGACCCATAACATAAAAGATGATTTTTTATGCAAGTCATATCCGACCACAACCTAGTTTTAACAACCCATAATTCGGCCTCCATGCATTTGAACACTTAACGAGTCATGAGATCTCATCACGAGCTCTACATACCTACCATATGCTGAACTGCCTACATCAAGACTTGTTATCCTTAAGTAACAACTCATGAGATAACATTCCCTTGAAGATGAAGTTGTCGAAGCATATCAGAGCCTACCACATTGAGAATCATGACTACAACAATGACTGAAGTTTGGCCATATTGTATTTCACTAGTCATTACTCAAATTCATGACCCATAAGTCATCATCTCTATCCTATCACCACCAAGAAGAAACCCAATTCACGACACACATCACGAGCCATTATCGGGGTATCATGGGCCATTATACTGAATAACGGGTCATAACAAGCCTTAAATGAAATATAACATTTCTAATACCAACTACTTAGAATAATGACCATCATGACCCATGCACCTCACGACCCATGATGCCTTCACCAATCACGAAGCATCGTATTTAACGTTCGATGCTAACCATTCAAAGCCACGATAACTGCTCGGGTTTTCCTATATTACTAACCATTGTGTAGGGCTTCACCTCTGATCCTCTCATTTGGCGGATTACTCCTACATCACCAGCAAAAAAGCTCAGGACCCATCATCTTCTGTGGAGGGCAACCTTCTTCAAGTGACCGGAAGTGGCATTTAGTGTAGTAGTCTAACGTGCACTCCAAAGGCGCCACTTCTCAATACTAATTGTCACTCCAACATTTGCACGCTTCTCGGTCTTCTCCAACTCCAGTGACCTCATCAACCGCACCAATGTAATCTTCTTACTCAACTCCAGCAACCTAGCGCAATGTGTCAATATCGACGAGGTCTCATGGCCTGTTACATCTGGTGACGAGTCGTGACATCAGTGAGAAAAGGAATACACTATCATGACCATCACCACATTTCACAAGGCACAACTTTCATCTTAATGGTTCATTACAACCTGTCACGACCCGTGAACATTCTAACATAAACATGGAGGTTGTTGTTGGGTGGGTTGTAACACCAGCTTACAAGCCACGACGTCAACATCTCACAACTCGTGACATCCTGTAATGGGTCGTGACAAGCGATGGCCAGCTCTAGCAGCCTGCATCGGACGAAATTAAAGACATGCCACCCCCAACCTAAACTTAAACTAGAAGAAGAGGCATCTTGACTGATCTCTAAGCTTCCAAAGGCAATGTTCAACCTCTAGAGCATCAGACGCAAGCACACTCTCATATATTTTGTTGGGTCCCACCCTCTTCCCTCACGATGTAATCATGTTCGACTACTATATGAGGGACTTTCTCTTCATGTTGTTCGGCAAAATCGGCCTCAACCACTTTATTCGACAATGGCGGTCAACCTGTGAGGATGTCTCGTTTAAGTTCCTAAACTCTTTTGAGATAAGCAATGCCACCTACAAGCGGAGTTCACCTACTCTTTCCAGCTATGAAAACTAGGACTCAACCTCTCTCTGACCGAGTTCAATACCATCTACCAATTTTTGAATAAGGGTCACATGCACATTCCAAAGGAGTTTGCCACTGCTAATTTTTGGCGAAGCATCACAAGTGTTGACCATTTGAATTATCATATGACAAAGAGTTGTATGATGTAGAATATGGTATCTCGTTATGTTCATCGAATCTTATCTGACACTATCTTCCAATGCGACGACAATGATGGCTCAATCACATAACTAGAGCTTTTCTTCATCTATTGTATGGCGGCACACACCCGTGAATGTCTCCATACACAAAGTTTCTTCAAGGACCTCGATATGGTTTTTCCATACTTAGAGAATACTCAATTCAACTAGTCGATTGAAGCTAATTGGAACCTCCTCCCTACTGAGCCAGCACCGCCACCACCTATTGTTCCACCTCCCCAAGAGTCTGGACCTTCGCACTCCGAGCAGTCTCCATATATGGACATTAATCCCCCTACTGTCCTTGTTACTTAGGACTTTTCTTTTATGCATTCTATACTATTACCATGTAGTGCGACATCAGAGACATCCACTTGCCAGGAGAGAACAAAAGCTATGGTCCGCCGCATGCACGACTATCATGTTGACCAAGGACATTATGAGGTGTTGATGTATTCGAACTACTAATACATACCTCCACTACCTCCATCAAACCAAGAATAGAATAGGTTGTGTTTTTTTTTCTTTTCTTCTTTTCTTATTTATTGAGTCATTTTTGTGTTTCATGCATTCCGACTCCCCTTCGGATAGGTCAGAACACTAAGGATAGTGTTCAGTTTAAGCTTGGGTGAGTAAATATCATGCATCATCTTTATATCTTTATTTCTACTTATGTGTTGCATATTTGTTTATGTACTCCTCCAGGATATTAAAACATCCATAAAAATTTGAAAAACATAAAATCCGATAATACAATTCATTATCTTATTGTCTCATTTCTTAGCATTCTTAAATTATCTTGGGTAAAGTTCAAAAACACTCACTTGGAAAATTTTCGAACATCAAAATTGTATCGTATATTCGCCATAATACATAATGTGTTTGTTGCTAAGTAGAATTATGAATATGTGAACTACAAATTCATGTTCATATTTCCTTGCATTCTTGTTGGTCTTGATAATAATTTCTTTCAAACACTTGAGTGTTTATTGAGTTTATAGTTCAAAGAAATATGAAAACAAAAAGAGCAAAAGGAAAAAGAAATGATGGATACAAATAAAGTAGTTGGGAAGGTTGTGAATTGTGTTATCCATAACCTAAGTGTGCTGAGACAATTAGATCGGACCAACTAGTCAAGGATCTACCCATTGAAAACTTGTTATATGGATTACCTTGTGACATATGAAGAAGCACACTAATAGCTGAATCACTTCTAAGTTCGAAGAACTTGAGAATGTCCAACTAGAAATGTTCGGGCAAGAAAACTCGAAAGATACCTTAACACTTGTTGCTTTAAGACCATCTGGTCTGGAAGTCAATAGTTGAAAGCCCACTACACAAACTTCCTTGTGAAATCATGAATGAAGATTAGAACTTAATCAAAGTGCAAAAGTCTAACTATAATTCTAATGAAACATAAATAAGTTTAATTTACACTCATGTTTTCAACATCAAAGCTACTATTTAATAGCGTATACAATTACCTACATTGTGTTGACTTAATTGAGCTTAAATATGTCTAGAAATTATCAAAGTTGGGTTATTAGAAAATGGATAGATACTTTGGCAATGTGTAGTAAAAGAGTGATGCTAGAAAAGTAGTTACCTAAAGGTGGATGCCATGATTGAAGCCATTGTATTACGGGTTTTGTTTTGAATTTTGGTTGAGAACAAGCAAAAATCTAAGTTTGGGGGAATTCGATGCGTGCAAATTCAATATATTTTTAGGCTTGCATTTAATATTATTTCGGTTGATTGTATCATAACACGTGCCCACTTTAATAATAATATTTTATTATTTTGTTGAATCAAACATCTACCCATGTTTCTATGTTTGTTTGCAAAAAATCACATGGAGGGAGCTAAGGAAAGTCTGGAAGTGATCACACGGTGAAAAGGAGTCAATTTGCATCACGAAAGACCATCTTTACATATTTCATGGGTCATTACCAGGATGTCAAGACCGTGACAACAAACATCACTACAAGAATTTTAGCTATTAGTTATGAGGTGATTTGTACTTAATTAATAGCTAATTTAGTCACAAATAGTCTCACCAACACTTAGAATATGTCACCAAAAACTTGTCACTGATAGTGACACTAATTTTTACATTAATTGCATATTTAAATCAGTAACTATTTCATCACTAATACATCATTACGATGATAACTTTTTTTATTTTCTTTAAATAAGTCTTTATATCGTCTGTAATCAATAATTAAACAGTCACAAAAATTGTTAGCAAATATGGAATTAATGGGTCACCATTTAGTAGCAAAATTTTATCGCCATTTTACACATCATGTATTAAATCATCACAAATTTATGTAAAATAATTGCTTTTTTATAAGAAACTATCACATATGCATCAATGCAAATTTACATAAACATATAACTAACTACATCACATAATACGGCTCAACATGCATGCGAAATGATGACAAAAGTGTTGTCACGATTATATCTCCTTGACAATTATTTCTTATATAGAACGAAGAGATTCTCGATCCAACGACATCATATGTCGAATTAAAGAGGACATACTACACGAGTGTACATACAGATAGAAGGAAAAAATATATAAAATATTTCTTTCCCTTCAATCAAAATTAAAAATTTCACTTTTATCAATGTTAAAAGACACATTCCCTTCCCACTTACCAAGGTGTAAACTAAACATTATCCTAAAATCCAATTGATGAGTGATGTGTGTGTAATATTTCGGGATGTGAAAGCATACCCACTTTTGAACTCACAAGATGTGACAGTTTATACAAAAAGCATCACCCGAGCGTGAATTCATCGAGTCGGAAGCAAGTTTTAAAATATCTAATTTCTAATCACACACACTCTAACTGCAAGCATACATACTTCGTTGTAGTATGTTAGGGTCGAATCCACAGAAAAATTGAATTCACCACTTAATTATGCTACTTTTGCACTAAACTGAATTGCGGGGAGAATATTTGCGCATAATACGAAAAGCAACTAGAAAAACTAAATCTGAAAAGACAATGGAACAATATGATTTGGGGATTTTTAGATTTTAAGAAGGAGCTACAGTAACCAAATGCAGAGGAAAAAGTAAAAGAATCACTCAAATAGGAGAAGACACCAGGACATGGAAGATGTTTTCGAACTCCAACTTGCTATAGAAACATTAAACTAATTAAGGATAACTTGGGACACAAGAACGACATACCTTGCTACTCTTGTAGACAGAACACTTGTAACTCAAATGCCTATAGATTATTACACAAACATCTCAATGCCTGAATAATCCCTATCCTTCCTGCTCAACATACATCTGCCAAGAACCCCTCGGCCACTTGCGGATTCTTCTTGGTGGGAGGATATTGCCTCTTGGCCAGCACCTCCACCAAGATGAGAAATAAGTGACACTAGATTAGAAAATTGCTCTTCTCTCGGATCACAGCAATGCTCTTGCGACAATCTCCACCCTTTGGGCAAGGTTTGCAATGAGGTCACACCTAGATTTGAGTCACAAATAATCCATATATCAAAATGATGCAGATATCAGAACACATGGTAAGAGCGAGTTGGAAAGTTATATGGAAATGCAATCTTAAACGAGTTGAAAACAACAGGAAGGGAGTGTCAAACACTCCCATGTCCAGGCTTTAAAAGTTTAGCCAAGTTAAGTCATTAAAAACATCACATGATCATCAAAATGGATACCCATCTCAAGAAATCTGAAATAAAGTTGAAAACACAAGGAGTTTGATGATGCTTCTTCCTGATCTCTTCTTCTTCTCCACTAAAATCTGAAATCAAGCACCCTAAAATGTCGCCTCATATCTCTCTTTAGCTGATTCTCTTCTTCAACAAGCTCCAACAATGGTTGTCACTCTGCTCTCGGATGTGCCAACCCTTTTTGCAATATTGCCTTCATGTGCTTTTATAGTCCAATGGTCCTCCCTTGCCCTTTTGACACTTGTCTCCTATCATTTCTTGCATGAAATGCCCAGGAATAGGCAGGGAAATCTTTTGGCAGGGTTATTGAAGCTTCATCTTTATGGTAGCGCCTAGGATGAGAACTTCATCTCTGGAGGAGAGCTTAGTGTGTGAAAGTGTCTTTGCAGGCTAGGGTGTTTACCAGTTTAGATCGGCCTAATGAATCCGACGATTCGAGCCGATCCAATCTCAATTGGATCGGGTTGGACTCGAACTGATTTGATCACCAATGGATCAAGTATGAATTTAAAATTTTCAAATCCGATCAATCCGACCAAAATCGATGACTCAAAATTTTATATATTTTTTTATTAAATTTGAACTAAATTTTTCTTGTTAAGAATTTTATATTACTTTAAAACTAAAATGTATTAAAAAGCTATCCTTTATATCCTTTAAAAGTATTACGAACCTTTGAAAAAAATATGTTTTTCCTTTTTAAAATATAATTAATGCTAAATATTATAATTAAATAATTAAAAATATATAAGAAAATTTAATTGGATAAGTTGATGACCTGACCCGATCCAACTTGACACAATGGAGGTTGGATGGGATCGGATTCGATGACTAATTTTTCATCAACCTGATCCAGCCCAACCCAAACAAAATCAATTGGGTTGGGCCGGATTTGAGGTTGGGTCGTGAACACCCCTATTATGGGTTGTCATCAACTCCGAGAGATGCCAGGGTGTGAAAATGTTTCTCACCATGTTCTTGCAACCAAACAAGTATAAGACCACAAGAATTATTCCAAACAATGTTCAGGATATGAAAATGACATATGACATACACAAAATTCTAGAAAGTATATAAATCATATAAATATAAGATAATATGCAAAATAAAGGCACCAAATCCATGACCAAAGCGTGACTCTACACATGGAAATTGTGTTCAAATTTTATGTCATCAACTTCCCCCAAACTTGAACCTTTGCTTGTCCTCAATCAAAGAGTTATAAATTTTAATGCATAAATATAATCCGAAACAGCCAAAAGATAAGCATATACCAACACACACTTCCCCCTCTAAGCCATTTGATTCCTTGGTTATCATTAAGTATTATTAACCAATTTAAATCCCATGTTAAGACCACAAAAATTTGAGCCCAAGTGCAACTCTAAGGCTGCAATACCAGATGACTTTTGTCAATGCCCAATCCTTTTTACCTATAATCCCTGAATCATAACTTGAATGGTGATGGTTTACTCACAATAGCATTGGATTAATAACCCTTTTTTCAGTCATTTTTCTTCTACAAATCTCACTCCATTTGCCATTTCAAGAAATGAAAATATAAAGAAGGGTCCCCTTAGCATATCCTTGTTTTTCTTCCTAGAATACTAAGTTCAAATTCTAGGGGTGCTCAAAATGGAGCATACTCTTGACTCCTTAAATGAAGGGCCAACAAAGTAGTTGGTTGAGATGAAGGAAAGAGGTCCCCACAACATTGTCCAACCATTTCTTTGTGGAATACTCTGATGGGGTGCCTAGGTTGTGATTCAGTTACACACTCTTGACTTCAAGGTGTGAAATCAATGGAGTGGTTATTAAAGAAAAAAAAAGAAAAACTCCTTCCATGGAAATTATAGAATGCTATATACAAATTAACCATTCAGACTAATATTTTGTTTTCTTTTCTTTTCATATATATATATA
>LTAE01003066.1:0-28323 GCA_001647135.1 Pontederia paniculata | reverse complement strand
GCACTAGCGACTACTTTAGAGGAAACATCTGCTATCTTTTGGAGGACCTCACTAGTTGGAGAGATTATTTCAGGGGGAAAACTGGTGTTGTCATCTTCCCACCTGGCAATTGACTGTTGTAAATCGGTGATTCCTAATAGTTGCCTGATTCAAGGCCCTCATATTGTCCATCTTCTATTGACTGACGTTTATAGCTTGGACTTTCCATTTGAATAACTGTTGATACCTCATATTGTCCATCTTCTATAGACTGAAGTTTATAGCTCAGACTTTCCATTTGAATGATTGTTGATACCTCTTGAATTTCTTCCTTTAATATTTCATCGGCTTCAAAGAGACTATCATGGTAAGGGGCCTTCATGGCTTCAGCTAATTAAAGTCGATCTTATCTTCTCCCAGCTGAAAAGATAGTTTTCTATTTTTACATCTATGACTACCCCAGCTGTTGCAAAAAAAATGGTCTACCTAGTATCAATTGTGTTTAAGTCCTCCTACATGTCAAGTGCCACAAAATCTGTTGGGATATCAAACTTTTCAACCCTTATAGGTATGTCCTCAAGTATGCCCAGGGGGTACTTTACTGATCTGTCATCCAACTGTAGGGTCATGTTTGTCGGCTTCAAATCTCCATCATTCAGTTGCTTGCATAAAGATATGGGTATTAGACTGACAGTTGATCCCATGTCACATAAAGCTCTATTCACATGTAGATTTCCTATCTCGCAAGGTGTTAAAAATCTATCATGATCTTTAAGCATAGGTGGCAACTTGTTTTGGATAACTGCATTAGCCTCTTCAGTCAATGACAATGCACGTCGACTCTTCTCTTTCTCGCCAAGATGTCTTTCGGGAATTTAGAGTAGGTAAGCATATGTTGTAAGGCTTCAACAAAAGGCACCTTCAAATGTAGCTTCCATAGTATCTCCAAGAATCTTGTAAATTGTCTGTCATTTTGAACTTTCATTAACCTCTCAGAGAAAGGTAGTGTAACTAGGTCTATAGATGGACTGTCTCTTGGTTTTCTATAGGTGATACGGATAAAATGTATATTGTCCAGTTGTTATAGGGGATATTTTAGACTTGTCATTAGGCAGAGAGGTAGCTTCCAATTTCTTTAGGTCATTCTTAGGCTTCTTCAACTTTTCCAAATGCTTCCCAGTTCTTAAAGTAGCTGCTTGACACTGTTCCTCAGGTTTGATCTCAGGTTGTGCAAGAAATGTCCCAAGTGGTCTTTAAATTAAGTTGGCATGTTTAGCTATTTGGTTTTCTAGGATCTTGTTTTGGGTAGTCAATCCTTCCACCTTTGAGAACAATTATTTCAATGCCTCATTTTGTTGCTCTTGATGTCTCATTAGGTTCTCCATCATGATCTCCGTATTTGACTTTTCAGGAGCTGGTGGGGTCATCTACTGATGCTGAGAAGGAGATAGTGCCAACTATCTCTATGGGTTGGTTGAGTTGAGGGAAATTGTGGATTTGATCAATAATTTAGGTTCAAGGGTGGCTGTTGGAAATGTTGATTCTTGTAGGACAGGTTTGGATATGTTTTGATCCAAGGAGGATTCTGACCATAAGATTGTGGATTTTTGTTCCCAATTATTGGTTTTGTCCATGAGGTATTGGGGCATTCATCTGCTCCTCCAAAATTTCTTGCATATTAAATCCTCGAGATTGGCAATTAGCAGTCATGTGGTCTGGAGATCCACATTTGTCACACTAGGTGGGTGCAACTGTGCTGCTTCCAAGGGTAGGTTTAGTAAAGAACACCCCCGGGTTTGCAAGAGTGTTTTGACCTAAACCCTTGTTTTCTATTGGTGTACTATCCCTCAACCTAGACTATGAACTGATCCAAATTTTTAGTACCTAAGATGGTGTTGGGTTGGGATTTCTTCCTGTTGGACCTATCTTCATGCAATTGTGATGGTTGAGAGTAACCTCTTCAATTAGTCTACATCCATCATCAATGTTCTTTGCCATAAACATTCCACCAGTTGTAGAGTATAAGGAGCTCTTACTCTTTGGTGCGAGCTCAGTATAGAATGTTTGGGCGATGATCAACTTTTGAAATCCATAGTGGGGGCAGCTCCTGAGTATATCTTTAAATCTCTCCTAGACTTCGTAAATTGTCTCATGTTCGCATTGCAGGAATGAGGTGATATGGTTCCTCCTCATTCCCACAATCTTCTAAGGAGGGAAGAATTTTGGCAAAAGTGCAGCAACCAGCACATCCCAGTTCCTTATTGTTTCTGACTCAATTAACCTCAGCCCTATCTTTGCCCCGATCTCGAAGAGAAATGGGAATAGTCTCAACTAGATAGCATCATTCGTCATGTCGTTACATTTGAAGGTATCACAAATCTCTAAAAATATAATCAGGTGTTGGTTGGGATCTTCTATGGGTGATCCCCAAACTAATTATGCCCTAGCATTGTAGTGAGGGCGGGATTCAGTTGAAAATTGTTTGCATTCACAATAGGCCCAGCAATTTCTGAATTCAGTCCAACAATGTTGGCGCGCAAAACTCTTGGATTGGCGTGTTTCATCTAGATTTTCCATTTCAATGTTCTCTTAAGCAATTCTTGCTTGTCTTCTCAGGTGTCTTTGACTTCTTCTTCAAATTTTGAAGTTCCTCTATATCTCGGGGTCAAAGTCCACCAACTCGTCGTCTACACTACTAGAACTTGGCATATGAAGTAGGGTTAAGTGCAGTATTAGTAGTAACAAAAGGTAAATTTAAAGTAGAAAAAGAAATAAAACTTGTTATAGAAATAGGAAAACAACCAACACTTGAACAAAAGAAAGGGGCAGATTGTAAATAATGATATATGAGTATAGACAATGGGATGAAAGATTTTGTTAAGCTCCGAATAAAGTGTCAAATGTGAAAAGTCAATTTCCTCGGTAACGATGCCAAAAATTTGATGACTGATGTGTTTGTAATGTTGTGGGGGTGTGAAAGTATAACCAGTTCCAAACTCACAATGTATGATAGTTTGTACAAAGAGCATCACCCGAGTGTGAATTCTTGGAGCTAGGGCAATCAAACAAATTCAATGAAATCAAAAAGTTTTAAAATATTTAATTCATAATCACACACTCTAGCTACAAGTATACAACCTTCATTGTAATATGTTAGGGTCGAATCCATAGGAAAATTGAATATCACCACTTAACTACTCTACTTTTACACTAAACCAAATCACATGACATAATATTTGTGCAGAAAATGAAAAGTCGCTAGGAAAACTAAAAATTTGAAAGGAACAATATGTTTTTGGGGTTTTTAGATTTAAAAAGGAACTGAGATAACCAAATTCAGAACAAAAAGTAAACGGATCACTCAAATGGGAGAAGACACTAGGACATTGAAGATGTTTTCGAACTCCAACTTGCTATTGAAACATTAAACCAACAAGGATAACCCGAGACACAAGTATGGCAGACCTCGCTACTCTCATAGACAAAACTCGCATAACTAAAATCCTTAGAAATAATTACACACACCTCTTGATGTCGAAATAATCCCTTTCCTTTCCACTCAACATACACATGCCAAGGACCCTTCGGCCACTTGCAGATTCTTCTTGGTGGGGTATTGCCTCGCTGCCAGCACCTCCACCAAGATGAGAAATAAGTGACACACAATTAAAACATTGCTCTCCTCTCGTATTGCAGCAATGCCCTTGCAACAATTTCCGCCATCTCGGGCAAGCGATGCAATGAGGTCACACCTTGATCTCAGTCACAAACAATTCATATATCAAAATGGTGCATTAAATCAAAACACGAGGCAAGAGCGAGTTGAAAAGTAGTACCAAAATGAATTTAATCTTAAACGAACTAAAAATAACAAGAAAGATGTCTCAAACACTCCTATATCCAGGCTTTAAAAGTTTATCCGAGCAAAGTCATTATAAACATCACACGATCATCAAAATGGAAATCTATCTCAAGAAATCTGAAATACAAAAGTTGAAAACACAAAAAGTTCGATGATGCTTCCTTATGATCTCTTCTTCTTCCTGCTGAAATATCAATCACCCTAAGACCATGCCTAAGATCTCTCTTCAGTTGGTCCCCTTCTTCTCCAAGCTCTGACAATGACTACCATTCTCCTCTCCGATGTGCCAACACCTTTTGCAAGGTTGTATTCATGTGCTTTTATAGTCCAGTGCTCCTCGCTTACCCTTTTGACACATGTCCACTGCCATTTCTTGCAAGAAATGCCCAATAATATGGGAGGGGAATCTTCTGGCAGGGATTGTTGAAGCTTCATCTTTTTTGGTAGCATCTAAGGTGTGAACTTCGTCTCTGGAGGAGAGCTCAGGGTGTGAAAGTGTCTCTGCAAGCTGCCATCAACTTCAAGAGACGCCAAGGTGTGAAAATGTTTCTCCCTAGGTTCCTGCATCCAAACAAGCATAAGACCACAAGAATTATCCCAAAAAACATTCAGGGTGTGAAAATGACATATGACATACATGAAATTCTAAAAAGTGTACAAATTATACTAAAGATAAGATAATATGCAAAATAAAGGCACCGAATCCATGATCAAAGTGTGACTCTACACATGGAAATTAGGGTCAAATTTCCTAACATCACCAAAAAAGAGCATCTCTTGAGCCATATGAAAGTTCATCTTGGATCCTACCAAAGGAAAAGAAATATTTGTCAAGTTTGTCAAGAAAAGGGTAAGAATAATTGAATTGGGATTTAAGTAATCACTTTGCTCAATAGCTACATAAGAATGCCAATCAACTTTCCACTAAATATGCATTAACTTTCAACAAAGCATGTAATTCATTAAACAATAACGCATTGCTTAAGAATAAAATAATACTCCAGTTCATCTAGACTAAAAGTTGTTTATAATTGTTAGTAACATACTTGTAGCTTCTCAAGTCCAGTATCAAAAAGTGACCCAAAAGAATTATTCCCATCATTTATATGATTGAATCCTACATGAAAACTTACCCATCACTACAAAAGTGCCAATAATACTTGAGGCCGTCTTGCTCTAAGATATTCCAATGCCATCAAGGGTCATACTTTTACTTCACATGTGGCAAAATCATTGAACATTATCATGCAGAAACCCATTTAGTAAACATGATCACTCCTAGTTGGTGCACACAAGAAATGTTAATGAAAGCTATAGTCTGAATTCTATTAAAAACATAACAAAAGTAATGGGTTTACCAAATAGCAAAAACAACATTGTACTATGACCCCTTCAAGTCTTTAAGAACTACATTATGAGCTTGTTTAAAGATATAGATTATCATAATAAGAAAAGCAAAGCCCGAGAGGAAAATATAGAAGATGAATTTCCACTCACGAAGGGAAAGTACATCTAAAGAAAACATGCTATAGAAAAAAGGGAGTTAACAAAAT
This sequence comes from Pontederia paniculata, assembly GCA_001647135.1. NCBI lineage: Eukaryota > Viridiplantae > Streptophyta > Magnoliopsida > Commelinales > Pontederiaceae > Pontederia > Pontederia paniculata. The sequence continues at coordinate 22,929 of LTAE01003066.1, read as the reverse complement.
TTAAGTGCAAACCAAATGGAAAGTGACAAACAAGGACTGCCACATACAAAGGTTAGTTTAGCAATAAATATATATGCTTACAAAGTTGAACACAAGTCAATGCAAAGTGATAGCTGGCAGTTGATGCAATTCAGCTTGCTATGAACAACATAATCAGTTTGGACAATTTCCAAAAGCAAGGGAGCAAAGAGGTAATCTCCTGTGGGAATCATCAAATGATCAATTCCAAACTAGACGTGGAAGAAGAACAACTTTAAACATCTGAATATAATTCTATAGTTTTGCATCTTAAGCAATATTCTTCTATAGTTTATGATGAAAATATTGTACCCAAGAAGGAGGGAAAAAGAATTAGTAAATTTATTAATATATTGGCACCTAAAATTTGTCAAATAATATACAAGAATCATGAGGTAAGAATGCCCTGAACTCCCAACTGCCAATTGTGGAACATATCTAGAAATCCACATAGCATAAAATTAAGAAATTAGTATCATGATTGTATATTTCAAACCAACACACTAGGTTAAAGGAATCATCAAGCATTTCAAGACAATATTTGTACCTCTAGAATTGGATAAAAAATCATGGCAAAAAAAATAAGGCTCTTGTAGTATAACTTAATTACTAATTACCATATACTTGGGAATTAGTAGTTTAGCTGTTTCATCAAGCAAACTATGGGCGTCCAATAAAACAAATAACTTAATGGACTACTAAAAAGGTCATTGCCAATCATAGGAAACTTATATATAAAATCAATTACCAAGGAAAAGGTTGCAGTGTCATCTTTGGTTCATGTAGACATCAACTTCTTGGACAAATCAAAGATTGTTGCCACTTGCTTGAGGTTGTACGGGGCTGTTGTTGTTGTTCTAATCTGGAAAAACTAGCTCATAAAAGGGCATTGCTAGATCTTGTCATTTGTCACTCACTAGATGCCACTCCCACCGGATTTGGATGCTTGCCAACTTGCAGGAGGCCTTGACCACTTGGATCTGCCTCTCATCGATGGTAGGATGCGCTAGCCGCTCATAGAAGGCCTTTGTCGCTCGAATATGGTGGCTTGCTATTCGCAGGAGGCCGTGGTCACTGGGTGCTGCTAGGACCCTCTATTGTCATTCGCCGGAGGTCGAAGAGGGAGAGAGAGGGGAAATGGGAGAGGGAGGGAGAGAGAGAGAGAGAGAGAGAGAGGAACGAGAAGAAAGAGGACCATTAGGATAAAGTAGATGCCTCGAACTGGAAATTACTTAATATGATATTAAATGTTTTACACTATACTTATCATTATTATTATGTCATGGTTATATATTCATCTCTTACTAACATATAAAATCCTTGTTGTTTTATCAGGGTTATTTATAATAATTTTATTTATTTTTATTCAATGTATTTCATGATTTACTTTTAGAATATGTATCCAAATGTTTCGTAATTATTGTACTTCGAGATACAAAGAATTATTTTTTTTATTTGATCACATTTACATTTGTTTAGATACTATACTTACAAACTTATTTCTATCTCTTACTAAAATTTAAAGAACTTTTTATTTTTCATAGTTATTTATAGTGGTCTAATCTTATTTTTACCTAATTAAAAATTAGTAATATTACAATTTGAGGGAGGGAAATAGAATTAAACTTATAAATATAGAGAAATTACACACATATATGACTCATTTGTAATCGATAATATTTATAACACATGATTATTTCAAGTTGAATAAACTATTTTTCCATGATGATGATATTTGGTAAACATAGTAATAAAAATTATCATCATTGTTAATAGCATTAGAACTTGAAGTTAGTAATAAAATATGCGACGAAATATAGAGTGGTTGTTTGCAACATCATTTGCTACCAATTATTGACACAATAGTTTCACATTGCCATCAACCAACATTGTAAAAAAAACATCACAATTTTGTAGCAAACTAGATAATATTAGCTACAAAATTGACACTAAGTTGCAATTGATTTGGGTTGAAATTTAGGGACAACTTAGCTACGCATTTGAAATGATACAATGTCTGATATTAGAAACGGATATTTTCATCAATAGTCGGTCACAATCTAATCGTTATGTTACTAGAAAACTCTAACAATTATCATGTCTCAAATTTATCATGAATTTGTCACTATTTTTTATAATGTTGGAATAAAATTTTTAGCAACAAATATATGTAACTAATGGACCAAATTCTTGTAGTGCATGCAGATCGATAAAATGAATATCACGATCCACAACAACCTCGATAGGGGTCGGAGTCAATTTTATCAATCTCTATCTAACAAGTCTTGAGAATATATAATGGGGCGTGACAACCATGAGTCGCGACTGCGGAACTAAAGCCACAACCTAGTTAAGAGAAATAATTCACAACATTCTAAATGTAACAGGTCATAAGATGATATTACGAGTCATTACCAATACATCTCATAGGGCACTATGGATGTCACAACGTTGAGCAGAAGAAGCACTGAAGACATGAATGTAACAGGCCTTCATATCCGGGCATGGGCAATAAGTACCGAATTAGCAATTGCCAACTCTAAATGCAACATGAATCGCGAGCCATTACAACTGGTTATAGGACATGATGACTGATTTTTATATTGTGACATGAAGATTGACATGTCTGAGAAGCGGTCATGAGTCATGGTGTACAATCTAGATCCGTATAGTAATTTTTTGAAAGGTTTTCAATGTCGGAAGCACTTTTAGCTGATCAATTGCCTTGGGAATCAAGTTAAGACACAATTATGAAGATATGGAAGTGTTTTTTCATGATTAAATATCAGTTTAGCATATAAAGAACTTTAAAAAAGGATTTCCTTGTTATGATTTGAAATTTTTCCTAACCGTAAAAAACCCTAGGAAAACCCTAATCAAACGTGGGGAGGTTATAAATATACCTCTTCAGGACACTGAGATGACGTCTTCCTGGACACTCATTTTGAAGATCAAACAAGACTATCCAAAAGAGTATATTTTCATTCTTTATGTTGGGATGATTATCTGTATTATGTAGTTTTGAACAAATTTATTGTTACCTCTTATTTCAGGTTTGTAATAGTTTAATTGTTAGGGAAACTTGTGAACTCTTTGCTAGTTTTCACTATTAGTTACTTTCATTTTCTCAAGAACATGATTGTTGGATGCTTTTAACAAAACTGATTGATTATTAATTGTATAGTGTAATCAATTATTATATGTAATTCATGCTCTATCTTGTTGAATCGTTAAGGATTGCTAGATTTGTAGTATGTTGAGTTATCGTTAAGGGTGATTCAATAGTTTAAGGACACAATTTTTTGCATCCTAAAGCTTGAGTAATTTGGGAGTGAGGCCGTTAATGAGTGTTATTAGTTTTGCTATGCTAGGGTAGATGGTTTACCCGTTAGGGAAACTGTATTATAGGTGTTCTTAATCTCATATACTTTATTGTCTTATTCGATTACTGCATAGGTTAGCACTGTCTATTCCTAATCATCTTCATCATCTAGGCCCTAGTCAACCTTAGTTATCATTGTTTATCTTTTATTTCATCTCTTTAACTTTATGAACTGAACCAATCCAACTTTATGTCATCTTCTATTAACCTCTGAGATTAGGTAGTTAGTTAGTTTGTTTCTCATGGTATCAATAACTTTGTACTTGTTCCATTATATAACTTGAATGATTATTGTGCTTGCTAGCATCTTTTGCCTATAATGAATTTTCGTATCAAGGTGATACCACATAACGGTGGTATCATTCTATCACAATAGAAGTATATTAAGGATATTCTACAAAAGGCCAAGATGCTTCATGCACCCGAGTGTCATCCCCTCTAGCCGCATTCACCAAGCTCACTACTACTAGCTCGTTGCTACATGATGCACCTGAAACTTATTGTCAGATAATCGGGTTCTACAATATGTTACAATCAAACAACTTGATCTAGCATTTTCTATAAACTTGATTTGCTAGTATATGCATTCAACACAACAATGCATTTGCAACTTGTGAAGAGAATCTTTAGGTATCATCACTACAAGAATAACTTAATTTAGCAATAAAAAAATATGTCGTGAAACCATAGCTAGCTCGTCGCTAAAAAAATCAGCGACGGTTTAGCTATGGTTTTACGATAATAACATATATTGCTAAATATTAGTCGCTAATATGTAGCTAATTCAACGTCAAACCATCGTTAATTATGAAATCGATGTAAAAAATAAAATAATTCTTTGCATAAATCTTATATAAAATAGATATCATCACATCCAACATATATACTCATCCACGCACAACACAATAAATATGCCATATAAAAGTACTAACAGTTACATCACATAAAAGCATCACAAGTTTCTAATGCAGCAAAGTTTATTTGTCAAACACAACGAGTTTAATCGTCAGACAAAGGAGTGCGGCGGGTGCGGCCATCCAGGTCGCGAATCAAACTCAGGAGCTCCAGCAATAGTGGCCTAACCCTATCATCTACGACCTCTACCACAAGGTCCCTCATCTCAGCCATAGTCATAGGGGTGGGTGCGGCGGCCGAACTGCATGAAGGACTAGCGACAGAAGAAGCACTCGCTTGCGAACTCAATTTACCTAACCAACAAAGTCACTTCTTTGCCATAAGCAAATCATATGCCTTCTACAAATGAAAATAGTTAATTCCATACCAAATACTTAAGTAGAAATATTTGAAATGAGTGTTATAAAAATATATCGCAATTTATTTTGCTTGCTCCGAGATGAATTGGTTAGTCTTCTTATTGGTGTAAACTTCTTTATAAACCATTCGAAAGTCAATTTTGCCGTCACTCACCAACTCCTACAGCAATCACATTTCACATATTAAACAATTTATTTGAACTATTTTATGATAAGATTCAAAATTATGATAATTTAGAAAAGATATCATTTTTTGTTTATGCTCTATGAACCCAATAGAGCATCCGCAATGGCGTGTCGCATTCGGCTTAGACAATTTATTATTTTTTCCAGTTATTCACTTCTGATATTCGGGTGATGCCCTGCATTGAAAATGATAAGTGTTGAAAAAATATAAATCTAATCCAACTATTACTTCCAAGTTTCACAAAGAGAAGGCCAAAGTTCTTTTGAAACATGCGGAGTAGGCTTGTCCTTTGCTTCAAGAATGTTACCGTTGGTGGCAAGTCTTGCTTCTCGATGGTAGTTGAATAATACTCTTTGAGACGATAGGAGCTACGGTACTGATACCATCTAGAAAGCCTTCCTCCTATTTATACTTCGCCTAAAAAGACAAATTGTTATTATTTTATAAACCAATTTAAAATACTTGGCCTAAAATAATTTTCTCTTAAACGCATTTCACATGTCATCCCGATAAGGCAACAAAATGTCATTCTAATGAGCACAGCCTACAAGAAGCCTCGAAAGAATGAACTCACTGATTTCTCGATGAATACATCCTGGGATGAAAGCAAACCTAGATTGATTAATGCATTTAACATTATGTTCATAAAATAAGAAAATATATTTTTTTAATAAATCATATATCATCAACTCATGGATTGTTCATGTTATCCATCGTAACTCATTAGAAAGTATGATGTTCGAAGGGATTCGTTGGGATGATGAAGACCTGACATGAACGATGTCTAAAATAAAATGTTAGCAACAATAAATATTAACAAAGAACAATAATAAATGAAATGTTATCTATATGAGAGTCAAGACCAATCACAGGCTCATCCGACCTTGGTGAAGTGCCACGACTCGTGCCGCTCCCACAAGCCCTCCCACAACCACGAGGAGCCATGACCTATTATAGCATATAAAAATTATTATTCATAACATGTAAAAACATATCCAAAATAATTAAAAATTCATGTGTTAAGGTTTTTATAGTAATAAAAAATATAAGCATTTGTTAGGGCAACAACTTATTCAAAAGCTTGAAAGTGATCCATACATTTCTTCGTCGGTCTCATAATTAATGGTATCATTGTCATTTATAAATTGTTTATCTTCAACTTAAAAAGAATGACGTATTTTATTAATACTAACTTCTTTCATAAGATCATTTCTGTCAAACAATATTGTTATTTCATCGTCGTGGGCTACATTCATTACTCCTGTGGTTTGATCAGCTTGATAATATTCAGCATATAGCATTCCATCAAATAAAGTACCTTCAACATTCATCTTTTCTTCAAAGAATAACACTACAAGAAAAGTGATCATTAACGATCAAATATTAACGACGAAATAAAAATATGATCGTTAATAATAATAATTAACAATGAGCAAATAAAATTATCATTAGTTAACTAATCAATAAGGATGAGCAAAATTACTCGACGTAATAAAATATAGTCCGGTCATTAATAATAGTAATTAATGACCACCTTTTTTATTCGTCTCTAATGTTCAAGTAGTTAGGACCATGTATATCATCATTAAATTTTTTTGAAATTAATAATTAACAATCCAATCGTTGATAATCAATTAATTGGTGGGAACTTAAAATAATTTCCCTCCAACAAATTTGTTTATAATCCTTTAACAGATTTATGTCTAAAAAAATAAAAAACAATCAAATTTCTCACAATTAATTTGTTAGTTAATGAAAAGATCTCCCTCTTAAGAATCATAATCCACCATATTTTTTAAAAATTGTATTTGCACCATATGATAAAAAATCATGCAACAAAAAAGAAAAATATTAAATGATTATAAAAAGAAATAATGGCCCTCTCATCTTCTTTTGATCGATCGAATTTCTCCAACGATGTCGCTGCTACTGGTGCCCTAATGTTATGCCCTCCTGCCGGCGGACGCCCATCTCCCTTCATCTAGCAGGTTCTCTCTCTCCTCCCTCCATCTCCCTCTCTCCCTTTGTGCCATGCTGCCTCTCCCTCTCTATGTGCCATGTTGCCGCTGCTGTTATTTAATAGGTTGCCTCTCTCCTCCATCTCCCTTTCTCCATCTCTCTCATGTGTCGCAGGGGAAGCACTCTCTCCCTCTCTGTGCCCTGCTATCATTTAATAGGTTGCCTCTCTCCTCCATCTCCCTTTCTCCCTCTCTCTCTCTCATGTGTCGCACGGGAAGCAAATTCCTCCTTCAGGGTTCCTACCCCCACCACCCTCTCTCAATTCCATTGTTTTCGCTATAGCAAAAACCTAAAATATTCATAGTTAATTAGAGTGCTATGTTTCCAAGTTCCAACATGTCATACTTCATTTCTATCAGAAAAAAAAAACATATCATAATCTTTTACTTTAACTTAACGGTTGTAGTTTTTTTTATGTTTTTTAAAAGAACTTTCACACCTACATATGGAATGCACTATCAGGATTACCAGTTGTAAGTTCAGAATTTTGGAATGGCATCATCATGGCTCAATAGAATCATTGCATTGAGTTATTAAATGCTAGAGTTGACAGAGCACATTTTATACTAATATTTCAATAAATATTCAAAATATCCTAAGTGAAGGTGTTAAGATTGATTTTATAGAAGCCATCTTTTGCTCAGAGTTATACTTTTGCACTCAAATGAGGCTTAGACCATAGAGCATTATATATTAATTTATATCCTTTTACTCTGCAGGTATAACAAATGTCAATCTTGTTGTGCGGATTTATAGTTTGCTATTATGAGTTAATTATCAAATTTAATTTGTTAATTCTTTTTTGGCCGCTGCAAAATTTATTTTTGGACATTTCAAGTTGTACTTTCTCTTCAAATCAAAGTTTTCAACTGAATAAGACAAAAGCGGAGAGAGCTATATATTATATTATATTTTCTCTTTTAGTTGGGAGTCTAATTTGATTCCTGAAAAAAATAATTGCCATTAATTTTTTTCTTATTTTATTGCAGGTAGTACAATAACTACTCAATTTCTTTAACTCAATTCTTTCTTTCTTTCTTAATTGCAGGTAGAACAATATAATCACTTAATTATATGGGTGGCGCAATATGTTAAACTTGATTATGCTTATAGCAGTCTGCTAATTATATTGGGTGAATAGAATGTGTTGATCTTCATTTCTATTCAGTCTCATATATATAATCATTTGCAGAATACTATGGAGGAAGGCCTTAGCTTGATTTATAAACATGAATTATACATTGATAATTAAAGCTCTATATTTCAAGCTCTAAAATAAACTTTTTGTCATAATTCCTTTTTGCATGCAGGTACTTCATAAGTGGTTAGTCTTCAAAAACCATTTGAGCAATGCTTACATTCCAAAATCAGCAACCCATTAAGTCCTAGACCAACATTTGAGACAGAAGAATATTGGGATGACTAGTACCAAATGTTGGAGTTGAAGCCATTTGTATGGACTAGGCGACATGGAGAGCAATTTTAATATACTCCTGCAATAATTTGTTTTGACCTGCCAGTTGCTTTTTTGCATTTCTTAGATCTAGGCTTGTATGATGTTGCTTAAGCAAGGAAGTTGAATATTGTAAAAGTTGGATGATGTCAATGTTATAGCCTCTTTTTTTTGTAATATATTTACAAGTGATATAGAAAGTTAATGGAATTGTTCCCTTCTAAAATTGCATATGTAATTAATTCGAATAAGATGCAACGGGAATGTATTCGTAAAACTACACACTAAAATTTACAGTCTCTTAGAGTATGTTTTAATAGATTATTATCAATTAATTATGACTAGATGAAATACCAATAAATGAATAATAATGACCAAGAATTATTTGGTCCTTAATAGTTTTAACGACCGGATTAGTGGTCGATAAAGATTATTAATGACGGTTGTCCTCATCAATAAAGCTTTTCAATGACCAGACTATGGGTCGTTAAAGATTTTTAATGATCACTTATTTGTTAGTCGTTAGTGTGTTTTAACGACGAACATGTTTACCTCGTCGTCATTGATTTTTAACGGCGGAATCTATAGCGACCTTGACGATCGGAAAAGTTGGTCGTTAATAATTTATAATGATGAAAAAATGATCTTTAACGACCACTTTTCTCTTCGTTAAAGACCAGTTTTCTTGTAGTGTAACTTGTTCTTTATTTTGCACGTTGTCCACCATTCATCAACACTCCTTTAACTGAAGGATATTTCACATAGTAAACATATTGTGCTTGCTCAGCTAGAACGAATAGTTCATTAGAATTAAATCTTGATCTACGTTTCACATCTACCAATCCATAAGTGTCATCAACCTTAGCACCATTTTGTGGATCAAACCAACGATAACGCAACATGAAATTATTCATGTCTTTAAGGTATCATAATTCAATAATTTGTTCGATGACACCACAATAATCCAACCATTTTTGCCGTATAAACAATCTCAAACACAAATGCAACTATTCATCGTAGATTTGTTTCTTCCATATTCTTCTGTGTGGAATCTATAACCATTGACGATGATACCATTATAAGTTATCACTTTTTTCTTCGATCCATAACTAAAATTTCTAATGTCTCTATTTTTCACTTTTACGTCAAACACTTGCTTCTTAAGCCAACTCGAAAATTGTTCATTTCGGAGTTACAAAAATTGATCATCAATCATATTATAATTCAATTATCTTTGAAAATCTTCGAATTCTCTATACAAAGAAAAATGAAATATATGAATTGTGATATTTCTCACATAATATAAACTAATCATTAGTAATATTCTTACTATAGATAAGCCTCCACCTCCAAAGTGTTGATGAGGACATAACTTTTTGCAATCAATAAATTATTATTGTTTAACATAAATTTATATGTCCTCCCAATTGGACATGCTGGAAACTTAAAAATGGATAAGTCATCTTTATTGATTTCTTCTCCACCGTCATTGTTTCTTGGGACTTGAGTTTGCCTTGTTTAGATTTCATGTTCAAAGTACAACGATATGAAATTAGAAACTTTTTCATAAAAGTATGCTTCACATATAGATCCTTCCATTTTTGCCTTATTTTTTACCTCCTCTTTAGGTACAACATGCACCTTTCAAATGGATACATCCATCAAAATTGTACTAGCCCTCCTACTTTTGCTTAATAAGCGAGATGGACGACCAAATTCTCCATGACATCAAAGAATTATGGTAAAAATATTTTTTTCTACTTTGCATAAGATAATTATAATTGATTATTCCAAATGCATCATATCATTTTTTCATATGCTGGATGTGCACAATTTTTTAAAGAATAGCTGAATTCAGTGAGTGTCCCCCATTGCAAAAATTTTCGAAAGGCAATTGAAATTAATCTTTGCATAATATGTGACAATCATGTGTCTTCATCCCAAATATCTTACCGTTTTCAAGATTAATGCAACGAGATATGTTAGACGTGTATCCGTTTGAAAATCTCAATTATTTTATCCACTCAAACACGAGTTTACGTTGTTCACTACTTAATGCATAAGTAGCTTTTGGCTTTATGCACTTTCTGTTTTGATGAACCAACTCAAGTTCTGAACGTTTGCATATGAGCTTCAAATCCTCTCTAAAGTTCATATTATCTTTGATTTTTCATTTAATGTCCATTAAAGTGTTGAAATATTATCAAATACATTATTTTTCACATGGATAACATCTAGATTAGGCCTCACTAGATTTGAGGACCAATATGACAAATCCCAAAATATACTTCTCTTTTTCCAATTATGATAAATATCAAATCTAGGTGGTCGAATTGTGGGTGCATTCAGCTCAAAAGTTATAGAAGCAATCACATTAACTTGCATTTATAATCCAAGTTCACTCATTATTCTTTTGCATTTATAATAATTTTCAAGAATTTTTTCAAAGGCAAACAACATACTCTTGATAATACAAAACATTTTGTCAAAGCATTTCTCACTCGTATTATATTCATACTTCAAATTCATCAATTGTGAAACAGAAGATAACACACTTTGTTGCTTACAACCATTTCAAAGAGGTTCATCTGCATTTTCTAAAAGATTATAAATTTTTGAAGCTAAAGAATTAAGAGTTTCTTCTCTTTATTCATGCTCTCGATAAAATGTAGCACCAACTTCTGCATCTTGCACCATATCAATGTATGGATTTTTTTGAAGAATCCACACAATTGGTTTGATTACTTGAACTTTCATCTTTCAAAGATTTTTAACCATGCAATATCCAATTCAAGTCATCCATCCAAAAACTCTTTCGATATAAATCCATCTCGACATAATATCTTAGTTTCAATTTCTTATTCTTACAATTCAGACATGGACAATGGATGTGACCTAGAGAATTGACTGCATCTTATTCTTCATATGCAAATCTTAAGAATTCATCAACTTCGTCCTTAAAATTTTCATGAACATAACCATTATTATATTTCCACTAAAAAATCCAATTTTGATTAGGTTTCATTAAACTACATAAATATGAAGGAAACATGATTAAATATGAACTAAAATATAATAAAACATGTTTAAATATGAACTAAACAAGTGTGAGGAGGGTACACGCCCTTCTCAATGTGGGGAGGGTATCGCACCCTCCTAAATGTGAGGAGAGTGTCGTTCGCCTTCCTCAATGTGAGGAGGGCGCGACCTCCCTCCCCACAAGTGTGAGGAGGGCGATCGACGCCCTCCTTACTGTGTGGAGGGCAGTAGTGTGAGGAGGGTGGTCGGCGCCGTCCTCACAGGTGTGAGGAGGGTTGTCGGCGCCCTCCTCACTATGAGGAAGTCATCGGTCGCCCTCCTCACAAGGGCCGATGAGGAGGGTCATTAGTGCCCTCCTCACAGTAAGGAGGGCATCAGCGTCGCTGAGAGGAGAGGAGGTCGAGGGAGGTGAGGGAAACTGACGAGGGAGGTGAGGGGGAGCCATACCTACGATGATGAATGGCAAACGACAGCGATGGGCGACCAACGGTAGCGGCAACAAAGCAACACAAAAACAAAAAAAGGAAGAGAGGGGGGAATTTAAGGAATGGGAATTAACGATAGAAAAAATCGCTAATCTATTGCTAGTTTCAAAGTTTTTTTTAAAAAAAATAATGACTACTTGAAATATGTCTTTAAATTGTCGCAAATTCTATCGTTATTAATGACAAAAACTTTTCATCATTATTTCCATCGCTAATACGCCGTAACTATTTTCTAAAAAAAATTTTCATTTTGTCGTTACTCCGTCTCTAAATTGTGGCCATTGGCGATGATTTTTCTGTCTCTAAACTTTTGTCACTAAAACTCATTATTCTTCTAGTGCACAATAGCACATCATTACTTGATTGTTTGTTGATCCAGCATCATCCTCAAACTCTTAGGTTTTTCAAAATTCTAACTAGCTTAGATCCATGGACGATCGTTAATCAATCGCGGCTGCACAAACTTCTTTGGTCCCAATCTTATCTCGTGATCGTCTCACAAAACAAAGATTTATCTCAAGGTCTTCAATAGAATTCGAGTATGAGGCTTTGGTCGATTATGTATCTGAGATCATTTGGCTACACTCACTTCTTAATGAATTTGGGGTTCACAATATATTCCCATCGTCCTTGTGGAATGACAACGTTGAGGTCATATACCTACCTTATAACCCCATTATTCCATGTTTGAACCAAGAACAACGAGATGAACTTTTACTTCATTTATAATGAGTTATAACAAGAGAATTCGAGTGTAGTATGCATCATCCAACGACGAAGTTTACCATGACAAAACCACTCTCAAGGTTTCCCTTTCTACTTCTTTAGGACAAGCTTTGCTTGTGTGATGAAGACAATCCAACTTAAGAGGGTATATTGAGGATAACAACCATGTGACTCTAATACTATTAGTAGATAAAACTTTAAGATTAAAGTTTATTCTCTTGTTGCATTTATTTGTCACAAATCATATCATGTACTTCTATATATTATGATATGATCTAATAAAATAAGCAAAGGAGTTCAATTCAATTTCTCTATCATGTTGTAGTCATCATTATTTATTGATTTGAAATTAGACAGAAATGAATGCAACTATATACCAATATAACATACATAAGGGATAAAAATGTATATTTTGCTAAGGCGTGCACTAATTATGTTTTTTATGTATGCATAATCCAACATATAATTAGGCATGCATTTAGATTTATTTTAGTTAATTTTGTCATAGCATGTATTTATTTATTTATTTATTGTCTTTTCTTTCTCTTTCTTCGAGTCATCAATCTATTCAGGCTATGGCATTTATTTTTGAATTTACTACTTGAAGGACGCAAACAAGTGCTTAGAAGGGGTTACACAATGAAAAGAGTCAAATCTACACTCAAAGGATCAACTTTCTAGATTTCACGAACTGTGATAGGTATGTCACGATCGTGACATTGGTATCATGGTTTGTTAGATGAGCAAGTCATGACCAAGACATCGAAGTAACCACTTGATAAATGAGAGGCAATAGAGAGACTTTAGATTATAACAGATTGTGAGACCATATCACAAATCATTACCTTACAATCTCGTGAGTCATGAAGGGTGTTACGACGTTAGCAGCAAAAGACATAATTGTAGGTTAATTTGTAACAGGCTAGTCACAAGCTATAGAGTGTGAAGAGTGTCACTATCCCTGGTTACAAGTTGTAGCAGTTGCCAATTTGAGTTTGCGTCGATTCATGATACCATGTCATGGGTCATGATGGAGAGTTTTCCTATATGTAGTCACATTCAGGCCGTTAGATCTCTTCATGACCCCTGGCAAGCAACCAAATTCAATTTCGATTGATCTTTTGAGGTGATTTCAATGTCAAAAGACACATAATCTGTTCAAATACCTAGGAGATCAAGTTAAATAATGTTTAAAAAGATATGGAAGTATTTTGAAAGTTTTATCCTCAACTCCAAAGATAATTATGAATTTAAAAAGGATTTTCTTGGTTTGATTTGAAAATATTTTCAAACCTTCTCAAAATTTATAAAAGCCATAGAGATCTTTTGAAGTCTATAGATACTTACGTTCAGAGTCATATTTTGCATTTCTCAAAGTGTAATCTCAAACTTTTTGGAATAATCTTGTAACAATTTTGTCTATATTTTATTTATCAATTCTTTATAATAGTCTTAATTTCTAGAACAAATGTGTGGACATTTTTTCAATATTTATTATAGTACCTTATATTTAACTTTTATAAACATGATTGTTGATTGATTTTTTTTCAATTTTGATTGAATTAGTTAGTTGACTCGGTTTATGATTTTAATAGAACTGATTATTAACTTTTAAGTTGAACAATAAATGTCTTATCTTAGTACAATTAGAAAGAGCTGTGGTTAGTTGGATTGCTTGAAACATCCAAGCAAATAGTTTTGATATTACAACTCATTGCATTCTAATCTAAGTAAATTTGGGTATAGAACGAAACGTAGTGCTCTCAAATTATTCAATTTAAGGACTATTGATATTTAACCGGAATGAAATCATATATTATGTGTTTCTGATTTATCTAAAAATTAAATTTATTTATCACTGTTTGAATCAATTTACAATAGAGATTAAAGAAGTTTGTTCCTGATCTTATATTTCATCTTAAAATATTACAAATCGTTAGTTTAAACAAGTTCAGTTTTTATTTTTTAAATTTTTTGCACACTTTTACCAAACCAATATTATCTCTTATTAGTATCTAAAATTAAATAATTAATTAGGTTAATTAACACTTTATTACTTGATCAACTAATACTTTATAGCAGAATTTCAGTTTTGCTATTTGAATTGGTGGATCTTATAGATTGAAAATACGGTTAATTATTTTTTGCTCTTTTAAATATAGGGTTTCTTTTATGTCAATTAGACTTGATGACTTAACAATGAGAATATTATTTCTTCGAAAAGAATTTTGCTGCTAAGGAAGCAAAGTTGCCTTTTGCAACAACTTTGAAACCAAAAAAACCAGTGGCATTATCAAATTTGATCTTCTGGCAGAAACAGAGATTACATTTGAAGTTGGAGGAAATGTTGCAGGATCTCTCAACTTGGAAGCTTGAAGATATCTGTGAGTGGCAAACCTGGTGAATCGTCATCAGAAGATTGGCGCTAATTGATGTTATTTTCTTAGGATGAAAATACAAGCCAGATACTCCAACACATCTTGTCTTTGTGTCTTATCTCTATTCTTTCTCTCAGTTGTGTCCTTGAACTTCTTTATATGTGCTAATAGAAGGGCATAAATTGGACATTCAAGTCATACAACTTGAGTAGTTTTGACTCTTTTAGTTAGCTTTTGCATTTACATTATGCAATATATCAGGGAAAATTTTGTTATTGATTTCGCTCTTGTATAAAATCTCTCTATCACGTTATATATGTTAATATGCGAAATCTTGCTGAGTAGCATTGTGCAGTCAATAATATCAAACCATTCTGCCAATCACTTGTATTTTCTTTTAGCATGGAAAAAAAACAACGAAGGGCGAAAGCCATTTCATTTCACTGTGAAAAGTAGTCCTAAAACACAAACATAACATAAATCTCTCAGCTATAAAAAAGTAGCTGCTAAACAAGGTAGTCACTTCAACACCTAAGGCCATCTAATTTCTCCCTCCAATCCATAAGAAAAATGAAAAAAAAAAGAAAGAAAAGCAAGTGATTCGGTATATATACAACAAGGGAAGAGAGGAGAGATTGACAAAAAGAAAAAGGAAAAGAAGACGCATAAAACTAGTTATAAGCTGAGACATCATGTAATGCACACAGGAAGAACACCTCGAGGTCCGGGTGGTTAAAGAAGGAAATCGATCGCCTGCTGCGGAAGCCGTGCGATGTTCCAAACCTCGGCTTCATGGGCGCCGGAGGGCAGGAGAGGATCTCCGGAATCCGGTGTTTCTTCGCCCTGGGCGTCGAAAATGCTTCCTCCTGCTTAGCGGTACTGCCATCAGCTCTGGACCCGAGCACTTCTGATGCTCCTTCAGGCGCCTTCCTCTGCAGCGTGAGCAAGCAACCCTTGCAGCAGGCCGGCGACATGGTCCAAGGCCAGAAAACACTTGCTCGATGAACAAGACTAAGGTCCTGCTCCTAGGCAAAATATATGTATTATAACTTTTCTAGCTAAGCTGAGAAGTGGAAAGGGCAGTGAAGAAACAAGACGACTGATGTAACACTACTTCGCAGCACTCTTTTAATAGGAGAAGGCAGAAGCAGAAGCCTGAAGAATCCTAAGCTTTAGGAAGAGTTGGATTGTAGAAGTAGTATCCTATGCCGCAATGCCAAGGTAATCATTCAAGTAACATGGATTTGTTACTGCAGCGCATGGTGAATCTTTGGTGCTGTGCATGAGAACATTATGTGATAAAATGATATAAAAAACCAAAAGGTTGTGTACTCTTCTTCTGTTATAAGAAAGAAGAGAAGAAAAAAAAAATATGTATAGTTAGAAAATGGATCAGAGTCAGCTCTGAACCACGTGAGATGATGGAGACGAGGAAACATAACAAAAATAGGGTATCGTAGACCGAGGGAGGCATTGGATTCGACGGGGGGAGAGAGAGAGAGAGAGAGAGAGAGAGAGAGAGAGAGAGAGAGAGAGAGAGAGAGATTTTAATGGGGGCGCGTCGTCGGGGGGCGTTTGGTTTGGACGTGTGGGAAAAGGTTGAGGTTTGTGACTGTTAGATTTCATGGCTTCGGCTCCTCGTACTTGGTGCCTGGCGAAAGGAATCCAATACGCCTACGCACACGAGGGGGCGAGGTCTTGTATTTACTAATAATTATATATTATAATTTCTCGATTGCATCTAAAAGATTAATATATTTTATTATTATATATCCATGTTAAAGTAAAAAAATATAAGATTGATAAGAGAAAAAATAATATTTCGATAGAAAAATATGATTATTATTTTTAAAAATAATTTAGTGGTCTTAGGGTCATAAATAAAGAAAAATAGAATATAACCGAAATCTCTAATGTAATTTGATTGTTAATTTTACCGTCTTTTACAAAAAGCGGGGATTGAATATTGATGTGTTTTATTGTGTTTCAATTTCCTTTTATTGCCTACTTTTATTTTACTAAGATTGAGCTAAGATTTCTCAAATGTTTGATATATACAAAAAATAATTGAATTCAAGATTTATAATATATTTCGCTCGACAAAGTGATGCTGTTTAGGTAGGATAATTTGATAATGCCTTTCATGTGATGTTATCCATTATATTTTGTCGCCTTTTGTCTTTTGATCCTTGATCCAATAAAAGTATCACCATTAAACGACACAAACATAAAATAAAATAAAGAGGTGTAACTGCAAAAAAAAGACAAACGGGCACCGGCCATCATAATCATTTTTTTGCCCTTTTTTTAATGTGCCGTTATTATGTGATTGAAGCTCTAACCATTGTGTTAAGAACAGCTAGTCTTTTCTTAAAAGATTTCTGATTATGATGGTCGAGATTCAATGCATAAAATATTAAACAAAAATTATATTATTTTTTATGATATAAACATTTTAACTTTTAAGAAATGAAAGCTTTCCCAAAAATGTTATTTGAGATAAATGTTGGAGTGGTGCAACACTAATTTTTTTTATATATACCAACTCGCATGATTATTTGATAATTTAATTATCGTGATCACAATATTTATTTAACTGGTCAAGATCTCTCTATCTTCATGTATCATTTTACCGGTGGATTTAATTTGTCACCAGCTAGTTATATAATAAAATGTCAAAATGCACGGTAAAAACAAAATGGAGAAGTGAAAAAGGTTAACAGAAAAATGCTAGCTCTAAATGTAACATTACGTCAAGAACAACATGCAAGATACATATTTCCTTAGTATATATTGTAATGTGTAACTTGTAACGAGCTACATCTCAATTTTCATCCATTTGTATGAAAAAAAAATGTTGAGCACTTTCTTTCCTTACATGAGTTCGAACACAAAATAATTAAAATATAAAAAAATTACATTATTATATATGTTATTGGAAGAGTTGATTGGTGGAGCAGAAACATAACTAGTGACTGCATGGAAGATTAGAAAAAAAAACAGTCAGCAGCTATCCATTGCATCACTTAGTGAGTGTAAATGGGCCCATATCTAAATAAAAAAGCCTTTCTTTACGGAGCCCATTATATATAATCCAACCGGAGCCACTAAAACTATGATTATTTCTTCTCTTTGCTCACTCTTTCTTCCCATTCAACTTTTATCTTTTACTCTTTCGTTTTCTCTTTATTTTTTTTATTTTATTTTTTTTAGAAGCGATGGCGTCGCTGGGATCTAAAATGTATCTTCTTCCTTTAGTCTGCATTAGTGAAATTAGTATTTTATTTTGAAGGATAAAATCAAACATCAACTAAAATAATTATAAAATAAGTAATTTAATTATTGATAGATATTTCGATGTTGAAGTGAATATATTATCTGATAAACTTCAATTTATTTTGTCTTATCAACAAAATGATTGACGCATCATGAACGTAAAGGCCGAGCATATTACTTTTAGAAAATTTTTCTTTCAGGTCTAAGTCCTTCAAATGAAAATAAGAATGAAGATCATTTTTAAACATTATGTAATATGTAGAATTATTGTCAACAAGAAGGTCATCGGCATATATCAATAGAGCAAAAAAATATAGTCTCATAAAAAAAATAAACATCGAATAGTCAGCAGTTGATTGCTGAAATCCATCGGAAAGCAAAGCATGTGCAAGCTTAGAGAAAAAATTCTTTGAAGTTTGCCATAAAATACAAAGAGATTTACGAAAATGACAAATAAGATTTGATGCATCATGAGAATAATGTGGTGGCAATTTTATATAAACCTCCTTGTCAAGGTCACCATGTAAGAAAGTATTATGCACATTCATTTGATGGTATTTTTATCTTTGAGCAACAACAACTGTGAGAAGACAATGTACTATAACAAGTTTAGCGACAAAAATGAAGTTATCATGATAATCCAACCCTTCAATTTGAGTGAATCGTTTGGCAATGAGGTGAGCCTTATATCGCTTGACACATCATCTACATCTCGTTTAATTTCGAACACTCACTTGCATTCAATAGGGTGCTCATCAAGAGGCAGTGACTGAAGCGTCTAAGTGTGTTTAGCCTCTAAGGCCTTTAATTCAGTAGACATGGCAGCACACCATTGATGATCTTACAAGGTTTCACGATGATCTCATGGTTCATGAGCATTATCTAGTTTAGTCAAAAATTTTGCAAGAAAGGAAAAGATTATCATAAGGAATTGTTGTAAAGGATATTGTATACCTCAAGATTTTGAATTAATGAGTGCATTAAAAAGAGAATGTCTTCTACAGATTTATGGCACACATAGTCTCACAAATGCATAGGACACTTAGGATGATCAAACCGATGAGAACAAAGAGGTAAAGCCATAGGAGATGTATCAACGACTTCTACATTCTCGACATAATTGCGGAGATCATTAACAATGCTAAGAGATGTAGGTGCAGAAAGTTGTGATGATGAAGTGGAGGGATAATTATTAAGAGAGGCAATGTTATAAGTTCTAGACCATTTAAGCTTGTTGTTGAGGTTTGAGTAGTCACAGGCGTACGCAATTCACCTTAAACGAAATTATGATCGGTAATGGTAACTAGGCCTGCAGGATCAATAAAAATCTTATTGGAGTTCACCATGTATGCCCACCGACCTTGTGGCATGACAACATTGAGGTCATATACCTACCTCATAGCTAAACCCATACCTCATGCTCGAACCAAGAACAATGAGATGACTTTTTACTTCGTTTCAGATGAGGTTTCCAACAAAAGAATTTGAGTGTAGTATGTGCCATCCAAGGACCAAGTTTACCATGACAAAACTACTCTTGAGGTTTACCTTTCTATTTCTTTACGACAAGCTTTGCTTGTGCGACAAAGATAATCCAACTTAAGAGAGTATGTTGAGGATACGATATCAAAATTGTTAACAACCATGTGACTCTAAACCTAAAAGTAGATAAAACTCTAAGATTAAAGTTTATTCTCTTGTTGCATTTACTTGTAACAAATCATATCATTACTTCTATATATTATAATATGATCTAATAAAATAAGCAAATGAGTTCAGTTCCATTTCTCCACCCCATAGCAGTCATCATTATTTATTGATTTTAAATTAGGCGTAGATGTCAATGCAACTTTCTACCGATATAAAATATATAATGGATAAAAAATATATAGTGTGCTAAGTGTGCATTATTTATGTTGTTGATGTATGCATAATTCCACATATAATTAGGTTTGTATTTAGATTTATTTTAGTTAATTTTTCATAACATATATTATTTTTTTCCTTTACTTTATAATTTTTTTAGTCATGAAGCTGTCCAAGTTGTGGTATTTATTTTTGAATTTATTACTTAAAGGAAGCAAACAAATGCGTAGAAGAGATTACACAATGAAAATAGTCAAATCTACACTCAAATGATCAACTTTCCAGCTTTCACGAATTGTGACAGGTATGTCGCGGTCGTGACATTGGTATCATGGTTTATTAGATGAACAAGTCATGACCAAGACATCAGAGTAACCACTTGACAGGTGAGGGGCAATAGAGAGACTTTAGATTATAACATATTGTGAGATCATATCACAAATCATTACTTTACAATCGCATGAGCCATGAAGAGTGTCACGATGTTAGCAGATGTTCATAACGGTCATGAATCTCATATTTATAGTGTCTAGCAATATACTTCTCGCGCAACTAGTACAACATTTGAGTCACCATTTAATGTGTGATCTTGGCCATGTGTCATACTTCCTAGGCATCAAAGTATTCCACATGAAAGAGGGAATCTTTATTATTATTATTATTATTATTATTATTATTATTATTATTATTATTATTATTATTATTATTATTATTATTATTATTATTATTATTATTATTATTATTATTANTTATTATTATTATTGTTGTTGTTGTTGTTGTTGTTGTTGTTGTTGTTGTCAACTGAATATGTGCACGATATCCTTTTGCAAACCAAGATGCAAGCCTCCCATTCTATTTGTTCACCACTGCCGCCGACAATACAAACCCCTCCACTCTCATCAAAACCTTACTTAAATCAGACTTTGTATTGACATATTGTGGGCACTTTACAATATGTGACTACTCTTCGGCTTAACAAACCCTATGTTGTTAACCATGTGTGTGTCAATTGATACAGACACTTTTGAAATCTGTTGGCAATTGGTTAAGTATCTACACCATTATCTTAATAGCACACCACATCTCAACTTACAGTTACAAGCTTGCTCTTTCGATATCCTCCATATGTTCTCAGATACATAGTAGACATGCTCCTTTACATATCGAAAATCAATTATCGAATTCTCCATATACATCAAGGTCCAATCTCATATCATGGTCTACCTGTGAGCAACACACTATATATCATTCATAGAATATTAGTACAAAGCTCTTGTCGAAAGAGCGAGCTTGTAATTGTAAGATTTAACCTTTGATCTCATGAAAGCATACTAACGTCCAACATATACCTACTATGACTCGATCTCTACTCTTTAACCTTTAACTCCAACATATACCTACACCTTAGTTACAATGTACTTGATGGTTAGTTTAGTATTTCATGGTCGCATGAAAGCATATTGAGGCCAACTAATTTAGTATTTCCAGCGTGCATGTGCACATATATTTAACATATCGACAATTAGTTGCATATAAACAACTTCTAATTTATGTATGATAACTCATGGAAATATATGAAAGTTATTTTGTTAAACTTTCACAAATTACTACCAAAAAAAAAAGATATGACAACAAATTCCAACACTTGCTTTTCTCCCACAATACTTGATAGATGGAATTATGAAGGCATAAATGTAGAGAAAATATATAGTTTAGACTTTTTATTAATTTATTTGTCTTGATACTATGTTAGTTGGTACTTTTTGGATTTTCTTCTTTTTGTTTATTTTGAAATAGGTGAAATAAACAAGCTCCTGTAAAATTGGTAGCTCTCTAAGGCCCCGTTTGGCTGCCATTTTATTGTTCATAAAATATACTTTTTTAATTCATCACTTAGTCCAATACATAGTCCAATACCCTTAATCCAATAGGAGTAAGCTTATTCTTGCCTGAAGCAAGACTACCTTACTTTCTACTTTTTTCATCTTCTTGCAATTAATGTGATGGGTCCATAAAATTTAAAAATAATTGTTTGGTTGAAAAGTTGGGGATAAAACCTTAATCATGATCTTATTCCCCAAACAAACGGGGCCTAAGAGGTTATCATTGGGTTGTCTTAAAAATTTAGGTACAAAATCTTGTGCTAGCCGAATGAAAAGGGTAAACAAGCAAAATTTTCTCTCTCACTCGGTGGAGCGGGGAGACCTTTTCGAGGAATAAAAAGAAGTCTTTTTCTTCTTGTGTGGCCACCATGAACCATAGGAAGAAGATATAGGTTTTCTCTCTTCTCGGCGTGATTGGGGAGAAAAACATAAGAGAGAACTTAAAAAACACTATTTCTAAAGAGAATATAATCAATATTTTAATTATAAAAATTATAATAATAAAGTGATATTATTTATATTGTTTATTCAGTGCTTTAAGAGAATATTTGTTTACTTATTTATTTTTTGTTGTTTTAGATTTAAATAAAATTCAATATATATATATATAAGGAGAGGTCGAAGTAGCCACACGGGGATCTCGCATGAATCCATATATTTATCCAATATATATTATATAGATTTTATAGGTAATATTACAATATATATATATATATGATCTTGAAAATGTAGTTAGTAAAGAATAAATATTTTATTTTATTATTTTAACTATTTCACATTTACTCCTATAAATAGACGAGAATAGAGTGTGACATTTGTATCATTTTATCTCATTTTGTTCAAAAGGAAGAGAGTATTAGGGGCTTCAAATGAAGTCCTAAATAATAAATAAATAAATAAATTTGCATCATTTCGTTATGCATTTATATATATATATATATAT
>LTAE01003065.1:7443-32089 GCA_001647135.1 Pontederia paniculata | reverse complement strand
CCCCAACAAAACAATGCCGCCTCAATCAACTACTCATTATTTATTTCTTTCTCTTTCTTTCTTTCTCCGGTGACTCAACTACTCGCTTAACTCACGAATTTAATGTATGGATAGTGAGGGGGTAACCCACAACACTATTTGGATCTCTCTCTCTCTCTCTCTCTCTCATCTAAATTTGAAGAACGGGCATAATGTTGCATATTAAGAAAGTTGTAGACGAGATTGAAGAAGGTCGATACCATCCTTTGCAACGTCGCTACAAAAACAAAACACAATATGTATTATACTGACAAAATGTCCTTTTCTATGAGATCTTGAAGCTAAATATGTTTATTAGTCGATCTCAAATTAAGTGGATATATAATATGAATTTTTGAAACACTTGTCGTGAAGCAAGGAAAAAAGATTGGCTTTATTCGAAAGTACATAAATTAAATCATTAGAGAGTTAGAGCTCAATGGGAAAATAATATACGTTTGTCTTTTCTCTTTTCCCATTCTCAATAAGGCGCAATGTTGACAATCACAGATGGTGTGGCGCGAGCCAATAGAACGTTTAAGTTAGACCTTTATCATGCATTTTTTTTTATTTTGACAAACTCATCTTGTTACTCATCCATGCATGCAGAGCGTCCAAAATTACTAACATTAATTTTTTAATAAGAGCGAAAAAATGCTAATCAAAATTATAGATTAAAAACTATTGGATATTCATTTTTAATGGAATTCAAATGTGCTTAGTTTCTTAATCAATTATTAACATTCATGACACTCATTTTAACTTCCTTCTAATTTTTCAAAAGATGTCTCGAAAAGTGTCTAAATTTTATCGACTTCATTTTTTACATTTATGATCCATTTTAATTATTTATGCACACTAAGTTACCTCTAAAATTGTATTAACTTGTTTGATGGACAATATTTTATCTTGTCTATTTTCTAAGAAATTCCACTTCTTTTTTTTGTGTAGTTTACAAATGTGATATTTTATTTAAATCTACTTTTTCGGCTCTTTTTTGTCTTTTGTCCAGACTCAAATTAAAATAAATTCAATTTAAAAAAAGTTTTAGTGCTTAAATTTTCTTTTTAAGCACAGTAAAACATTAAAGGGGGTGGGGGGAACTATTTGTTCAAAAAAATTGCAAATAATGATTAAAAAGATAATTTTAGTGGACCAGTGAGACCGGTAGGCATTGGCTCCCTCGAAGCAGAGCAGTGCCCAGAGGGGCAGTAGTACAGTGGGCAGTGGGTGATGAATGATAAGGTTGGGAGTTGTTGGATTCATTTATGACTTCCAGGGGACTAAGTTGGTTAAATGGTGCATTTAAACATTGGGTGCTCTAGCGACATGTGTCCCCTCTGCACTTAATACGGCAACTTTTATGGTTGCGAAATCCATAAATAATAATAATAATAATAATATTATTATTATTATTATTATTATTATTATTATTATTATTTTACCCTTTCGTAAATAACTATGAAAATAGTTTACTTAATTTTAATGATCATGTGATCCTTTAAGTTACCAATTTTAAATGTTATCATTTTTGTCAATCGTGATTTTTCTAAAGTTTATGTTATGTTTACTGTAAATATTTTTTTATATTAATGAAGTAGCAGAAAAATGTTCGAGCTCCATCTCGTGATTCTCTTTCATAGGATTAAAATATTTCAGTCAAACCTGAAATTCAATAGTGGCATTTCTCCTTTATCATTTTTTTTCCTTGCGTACGATTTATGTGTAGAGAGTTTAATAATAACAACAATATATTATTATTATTATTATTATTATTATTATTATTATTATTATTATTATTATTATTATTATTATTAGAAGAAGAAGAAGAAAGCGGCAAATAAATTACTTCGAAAAATTAAGTTAGTTCAAGATTTGATTCTTTACGATTTAAAAAAAATATATACATGATCTTGCAAACATTTAGATTATATTTAATTGGCAGTGTTTTACCTCGAAATGCTTCACAACCAAATATTTCATATGAGACATGGAACACAAATAATAATATTTTAATTGTGAGCTAAAAGTTTTTATCTTTAATTTTAAAGAATAAATTTTACACACTATTTTTTCAATATAGTGGATCAACATATTCTTTTTTTTGTTTTACATGCATTTTTTCTATTAATTATCTTTTATACAAATAGACATTAAGGAAACGGATGGGGAAAATGAAAAAAAAAAGAAATTAAGGTCGAAAACGAAGCTTAAAATACGAATTGTGGAAAGATAGAACTTTTCAACAAAATAATTATCCAAACCATAATGGAGATCTTTATATGGCCAACGCTCGCACTTGTGAACTCTGCAATTAATTTTTTTTTTCAAGCAATGTGTTTATATGGTTTCTGTAAAGTAAAATGCTCCAGCCACTTAAGAGTTATTTTCAATATATGAGATAAAGTATCATCAAGTTACTGATTCGTTGCTATCATGAAATATCACGAAATAAGGATGCTATGGGGTTCTCGTTCATTAGTGCATATCCAAACAAAAAAATTGCATCATTCGGTCCATTCATTGAAAAGTCATATTGTTCCAGTAAAGCTTTATCTACTAGTTAATGTATATAAACATATACACACACACAATATATATATATATATATATATTTATATATATACTATTTATTTGTAATCATCTATTTCATATTCAACGATTTTTTTATGATAGAGTGCAATGATGTACCCTATTTAAATAGGATATATTTTTATTAAACTCATAATTACTAAAATTTAATGGATGTGTATCATATTTAAGTGGTGTACATATCATAATTGTTGGATCTAAGATACGTAGTTGATAAAAATAAGTAGAAAATATGAATTTTAAATAAACTATATCAGTTATTCATCAATTTATCCAATAAATTAGGACAGTGCTTGTAAACGAATGCCAAGATTGATGAAATGAGGGAGAGGTCAAAAAATCACTTATGAAAGATAATTAAATGTGTAATAATGTAGTCACTAACATTTGATATTTAAGGCTATGGAATTCGGGCTCCATGAGCTTAACATCGAAACAGTCAGGCGGACCATAATATCCATTATGCAGGAAAAGCCCAGAATTAATTAACACACGTGTTTCAGAGGTAAATATACCAACTTTAGTAAACATTCTCCTGTAATTTTAGGAAATGGATAGTGTAGTACATATATTATACATGATGTGTAGTGCGAACTATTATTAGATCAAAATTTTAGAGCTTAAATTTACCCCCAAAAGATAATGCTTAACTTTTCACGCTCTATGGTTGATAATCCCTTAAACTTATATAAAATAATTTTGATTATTTTGCTTCGACTTTTTTGGAGTAACTTTTTTAATTGAAAAAATTGTCAAATTTTCTGTGATTTTGGGACACCCCCCATATTTTTTTTATAATATGTAAATTAACATGGATCATCCACTAAATATTTTAACATAACTTATACAATATTTATTAATATTTGTTTACCAAACTGTTATATTTATTGAATAACTGGTTTAAAGTGTTCAAAACTTAATGATTATATATATATATATATATATATATATATATATATATATCTTCATCTATTCGATATCTTTTTACGATTTAAAAATCGCCTAATTTTCTTTTCAACTTTTAAAACCTAGAATTTTGAAGAAGTTGAGGTGTTAACTAGGGGTGGACACGAGCCGAATCGAGTTAGGCCAACACTTAAATAAGTCATGCCTATTTAAAAAGTTTAATAAACGAACTAGGTCAAAGACCTATAATAAGCTTACAAATTAAGTTTGGCCTGACTTGTTTATTAAATTTAAAAAGTCTGACCTAACTTAATAGCTTATTAAGTCATATTTAATTAATAAATATATTTTAAATTATATTTATAATATTAGAAAGAGAATATTGTGCATTTTAGTATTGTACATATCTAACACACTAAAATTAATAATAATTACGAATAAAAGTGATTTATTGTACATCTTTCGACATTATATTTGATTTTTTTGAATCAAAATTATTAATAATTTTAGCTCATATGTTAAACATTTTTTAAGCTTTATAATATATTAATTATATAAGTTGACCTTATAAGCTAACAAATTAAGTCTAATATAGATGAGCTAAGTCTGTTTAAATAAAAATGTCAAATCTTAATTTTGAGTCTGACTTATTTATTTAAAAAGACGAGTCGAACAAAGTTCAAAATAGATCAAATCATGAGTCGCTCAACCTGGCTTATTGCCAATCTTAGTGTTAATCATATTTTCTCTAATTAACATATCACGTTAGTTCAACAAGTAAAAGAATAAAAAACTTCAACAAATTTGCTGACATTGGCTTCTAATAATTTCATCTTCTAATTATTAGTATTTTGTGTTACAAGATTTATCTTTTTTCGGTCACGATCTGAAATCCACCGGTAATTCAGGGTTACTGGCACCTGACTAATCTAGTGTTCGGACGGATGGCGACGAGGTCAAATCCTGATCTGACTCTGAGGCTCGAACTCGGGGCTATTAGTTTTCTCGTCCCTCAATTCAGGACACATACCCGCTAATCATGCGTACCAACAAACTTTAGTTATAAGATTTATCTTTGATACAGGAAAAATAAGATCTCCTGCACGTACGATCATGTATTGACGACAGCATTACCGGAAAAAACAAAATTTGTCGACCTAAACCATAACGTGTATAGAAGAGGCGCCAAACATGCATCCGAGGTACACTTTGGCACTTTTAGTTAGGCTCCATATATTGGTAAGTTCTTTCCAAATTCCCAAAAGAGTAAATTTTACAACCTCTAACTTTGTTTTATAATATAAATATATTTTATGTTTTTTTAAAAGAAACTAAGTACTTGTTATCCTCTCAATTGTTTATAAATTATAAACAACTTTTCAATTTGGTTACTGACATGACTATTTCTCACTCCGTCGTATCAACATAAATTATAAAGTAATATTAATATTGACTGATAAAATAGTTAAAATAGTAAAAAAATTAACAAAAAAAAGAGAGATACAGTAGTAGCGTGATCATCCCTCTTCATGCTGCAAAGTTTTTGGAAATGTGTGACATTTATAAACATAAATTATTTATAAACTTAACCAAACATATCTTTAATATTTATCAATATTAATATTTATCAGGTATCGATATTAAATTACTACAATCAACCATAGAAATATTTTTTTATACTTTCAAAATTAGTAATTACTTGCATCTTTCAAATTTAAGGAAACAAATTACATCTTTTTAGTGTAAAACACATGTATTACTCAATATTTTTTATGAAAAAATCTAAACAAAACATGTTCTTTTTTATTTTATAGCTTTGATTTGTAACTAATAATCCGTAATTAAGGTTGTGTTTGTTTCAATAATTCCTAATATGTTGTGTTTGAAATTAAAAAATGACCAGTAAATTTTTTTTTCAGGTCATAAAAAAAATGTACAAAAATTTGAGAAGAACATTCATTTTCAATGTTACATGTGTAGAAATAATTAATATATAATTTGAACTTACTTTTTTGTCATAGATCCAAACGTAAAAAAAAACATATTCTATATTTTTTTCTCTAAAAAAAACCACAGATAACTTGTTTTTTAGTGAAATAGCTGTCAATTAAATGTTTATATTAATCTACATAATGCATACTACATGTTATAGATGCCAAATGTGATAAATACATAATACATATATCATTGTATAAAGTGAGATGAAAATGAAAAAAAGTATTGTAAAACAAAACGAAATCTATTTTCTTAATGTTAGCTTTGTCTAAGATCAAGTAAAAAAAAATATGGAATGGTTTGGCCGCTAGAATCTTACTTTTTGGCTTATTGTAATCATGTAATGGAATACGAGAGAGCAATACCCATTTTTGTTAAAGAAGGATGGATGGTGTCATTTCATTTTGGATAACTTAATTCATTCATTTTTTTTTAACAATATATTTGTATTCATTATGATTAGTTCAACCTAACTTGAGTGCCCCACTAATTCTTCTTGGCAATAAAGAATATACATGTCATGCTTGTGTCTTTTGTGATATATATTTAAACGTTTTGACTCTTATGTCACCAATGCTCTAAAACATGCTTTTCAGATCTAAGAAAAAAAATGGAATGATATGTTCGTTATTGTATTAATTTTGATGTTTAAATAAAAAAAATCTCTAACCCGGTTAAACGAAAGCGGAAGTAAAAAGTCGAATTAATTCCAATAAGTGACATTAAAAGAATTGTAATAAGTATTTTTAACCCCGATAAATTAATTAGATATTAAAACATATATGATATATAAAAAATATATATCTATTCACATACATATCAAAGTGGAAGGCAGCATCTCATTCACGGCGTGTGCAACGTGTGACGCATGCAAAAACGTCAGCACAAGCGGCGGAGGACACCACACGAGAATGAGAACCAAAAACTGTTTCGGTCGCGCCTACGTCGACCGTCCATGCGTCCACCTTCCCGGCGGCGAGCTCACAGCTTCGTCTTCTGCGTGCACTCCTTGCTCCGGACCTTTAGCTCTGGGAAACCGACGACAACGTGACACTCCGACGTAGCCACGGCGTGGCGCTTGATGAACCCGAGCAGCGTGATGCGTCCGGGCACCGTGGTCTCGGCGTCGAACGCCACGGCGCCGGCGACGACGTCCGCCAGAAGCTTCCCCATCTCCGGCACCAGCTGATCGACCTCTACGGCGAGCAAGAGCCTGACGACCTCGGTGCCCCTGGCGGGGATGCGGCCGGGCGCCACCTCCGCGTCGCCGACGTGAACGCCACGGTACGAGAGCTGGGTGTGGCCCGCGGCAGGGTGGGAGAACGCGGCGCGGTTGGGGTTGCGTACGAGGACGGAGAGGTCGAGGGTGACGTTGAGCTGGACGCGGAAGGCCGGGAGCGCGACGCGCGGGGAGACGCCGTAGACGGAAGCGGAAACGAGCTCCGTGGTCGGGTCGCGGACTCTGAAGACGACGAGGGCGAGGACGAGGACGAGGGCGGCGAGGAGGGCGAGAACGAGGAGGCACAGGACGCAGCACCAGAGGCGGCGGCGGCGGTGCTGCCTGGGGGCCGCGGACTCGTTGGATTCCGTCATGGAGAGAGAGAGAGAGAGAGAGAGAGGTGTCAAATTGGTGGGGTTTTGGATCCTGTGGAGTTAACGGGTAGCAGTGAAGAAGAGGAAGAGAAAGGAAAAGGTTGTGATGATACGTGAGAAATATGTGTGCATTAAATGTGCATGAGAGGAAGGGATCAGCTGCCAACGACTCCATTTTTATTTCTCTGCCCAACAACCTTTTATTATTATTTTTTTTTGCATTATCGTGAAAATTTTGCTCTCTATTATAAAGTTTGTTTATTTTTTTTATATGAAATATGTCTTGGCGTGCTTAATCCCGTCGCTTGTCCACCTAATTAAATTGGATAAAAATTCAATATTTATTTAGATAAACGGACTATATTATCATGGCTTTTTTTCGTGGCTCAAGAGTGTGGATTAGAGTTTGCTTACACAAGTATTTCTTCCTAATATTTAATCTTTTTTTCTCTCTAATAGATAATTAACTCATTTTATAAGATCTCTAGTAAGCTTGTATTTTTCTAAATAACAAATAAAAATTTATGTGAATTAAGGCAGACCAAATTTATGAGCAATATATATTAAGTTTAAAGCTTTTGGAAGTTTGTTGGTTCATCAAAATTAAATAGTTCAGTTAGTGTGTGCAAGAGAAAAAAATAATCCTTTAAGCGAAGCAAAGCAAAGCAAGGAGATCATGGTTCATGCATATTGCATAAGTGTGTGGGTGCATGGCATGCGGGAACGTTTAATACGCAATTTATCATGCAAGGCGGTCGCAAAGCGGCACAAACGGCCAACAAATTAAATATTGGGATCGATGGTAGCATGGAAGAGGGCAGTTATGATAAGTGTGGGGGAGAATATGATCCCCCATTACAAACCCTCCATTTTCCATTGTTTGACTTCGAAATTCTTTATATATGTCTCATTAATTCTCAATTTCCCACCTAAAATACTTTAAATGTATCAAATCATGGAAATTAGTATTTAACTTCAAATATTCTATAATTCAAATTCATCGTATATAAATGTCACTCTTTCTATAACCATTTTACTCTTATTCTATATGATATTTTATATGTTATATAAAAAAAAGTTGACATTAAAGATAAAGAGAAAAAATATTCGGAAAAGATAGTATTAAAAATTTAAGTGATAATAAGCACACTCATATATTAATTATAAATTTTATATTGTATTAAAATTTATTTAATCATTAGATGCATGATGAAAAAAAATGTAATTGCTATCATAATTTTTCAAACTTTCTCTAAATTAATCTATTGTCTCACACCATGTCAAATAAGACCCCACGAATATATGTACGAGAAGTTTATTATTTTTTATGTCACAAATTAAATCATTGATAGAACATTTTACATAAATATTAAATACCAATCAAATCTCTTTCTACCTAAACCGATTCCGACTGAGCTACTGTTATTTTGCACAATCAACAAAGATAAAAAAATGGACATGCAACTCAACGAAATGAGTCATTGTGTATTTAGCGTGTATCATTCAGCATGAATCTTTCGATTAATACATCACATTAATTGGCCTTGAGAAAACGTATAATGCAATAGAAAACGTTTTTTTAATTATGAATAAGAAGTTTCAGATTAATTTTCATGTATAAAATTAGTTATTAATGCACTCTTTTACACCATTGTAAATTTAATTTATCAACCTAATTGTATAATCGAAAACATGACTCTGCAGTCCTTACCGCAGGCATGGCTCCGCAGCAGCTTCTTCTTTGACTCATGGTTTGACTGAAACAGCTTTGTAAAATATAATCCGGAGTCCCGTTGGGATAAATTAAATTGAATTGTCAGACTAATTAATAATAAGTTAAGTATAAAATTAAATATATGTTAGTACATACTTTTTAGTTATAACGCCGTAATAGTCGCAAGTCACATTTATAGTTATTATGCTCAAGGTAATATAAGACAATAATTATTAAACGTTAATATGTTTGATTGATTGATTCTCAAGTTTTTTTCTTCTAAAAATTACTTAATAGAATTCATCACCGCTATAAATCTCACAACTTAGATAATTAAATGATTTTAAGATTTAGAAGTTAAACTGTGTTATTGGTATTATTATTATTTAAGAAAATTATGGCCGAGATGGTCAAATTTTTAATTCAGATTCTGAATGAATTTGAGTGGTTCGATTATAGATTCGGATTTGCTATGCCTTTTTTCCATTTTTTTATTAAATTTTATTTGTTAAAATGTACTATGTATAATTCAACTTACCTAATTTCATCATTTTATTTATTGTAGAATGATGGAGAACTTTCATATATTATTAACTCCTCTAGAGATATTATAAAAAAAGTTACAGATAATTACAAATAATTATACAAATATTATAAATAATTAAAGAATATTACAAAAAATTATAATATATCATAAATAATCACATGGACCATACGCAAGATCGGATTTGTCCCTGCGCGGCAGGATTCAGCCGCACAAGGCTGGGTTTGCCCTTGCGCGGTCGGATCCGGCCGCACAGGGCCTAGATCCGATCGCACAGGAGCCAGAACTGGCCCCACGCGGTCAGATCCGATCGCGCAAGGTTGGATCTGACTACCGCGGGGTAGATCCAACCGTCGGCGCACGATCAAATGAAAAGAAAAAAAATGAGAAGGAGGAGGAGAGAAAAATGAAAGAGGGATGGAGAAATGAAAAGGAGAGGAAAAAACGTAGAGGTGGAGGAATAAAAAAATGAAAAGATAAAATGAAAGTAAAATATTTATATATGGGTTAATAAATTTCTGACGTGGCTGGCAGTCCGTCTGAATTTATGACGGGTCCATTCGTCAGAATATCTGACGGATGCGCAACCGTCAGAAATTCTGACGGGTGGCCTTCCCATCAAAAATTACCCGTCCGAATTTCTGATGGGCCCTTGGCCCATCAAAATCTTGAGGGGAATAAAACCCCTCAAAAATTTTGACGGGTGTTAAATTCTTCAAAAAAAATTTACGGATTTTTTACTCGTCAGAAATTATGTGAGTTTTTTATTTTCGTCAGAAATTTTTATCATAATTTCTGAGGAATATTCGAGTCAGAACTTTTTTAGAAAATTTTAATTTTTCTTGTAATGTCTTGCATTCCTATTTTCATATTTAACATTCTATATTAAAATAGGCGTCGAATAGTTTCCAAATTACTTTTCTTTTACGCATAAATATTATAAAAAGATAATATTATATTTCAACTCTTTAAACTGCATCGATTGTTGATGGCAAAGAGGGAGGGGTCTTGCCACTTGCCATCCCCTCTCTTTACAATAATATATTTGTCTTAAGTATAAAAAGATCATTTCACGACTGAAAAAATATAACGGGAATATAAACAGTGTAGGATGAAATGCGTTAAATTTTAATTATAACAAAAACTGAAAGGTGGATTGAAATATTTCTTTTCATTCAAGATGCGAAAACATTATTGAATACATTGAGCTAAAAGAATTTAGCCCAACAATTAGTTAAAAAATTCAAGAAGTATTATTATTTGTAAAAAAACTTATATTTTTCTAGAACATCTCACTTTAGTTCGTGTGGTTTCTTCAATCTGTAGATATTTGACCCACTAGTTCAAAATTATTTTTATAGGTAGAGGATGATTAGTAAATATATTATTTTAAACTTTGATTGAACGCTCTCAATCAATTAAAGAGAAACTTAATTTTTAATATGAATAATATTAAATTTTAAAAATTAATATCTTTATATTTATATTCTTTAATAACATTCTTTCAACCTTTATCAGCGCTATCTATAAAAGGATTTGGTAAAAAACTAAAAAGAAATAAAACTTCATTATACTTTATTTCATTAATACGAGCAGAATTCTTATCTAAAAAAATAGTTATAGTGTGAACTTTTTAAACATTTTAGAGAAAAATCATTTTATTAAATAGAAAAATAATCTTTATTTTTGGACTGGCTTGTGCAACTGCGACGAAAGGAAAAAAAAGTGTAACTATTAGAAACAAAAAATTAAAATCTAAACAATCGACTCGACTCTACGTAATTTTTTTAGATTTTTTAATTTTAAAAAATGAGGTCGATTTTTAAACTTAAAGAAATCACCCAAGAAGTCCAATAAAGATATACATAATTAGAATTTTATCAATATATAAATATTATATATTGGATGCTGATATATATAAAATTATTCAATTAACGTATAAATTTTATGAGTAAATAAAAAAAAATATATAAGATGATATTACTATATATAAATATTATATTTTGAATGCTGATATATATAAAATTATTCAATTAACGTATAAATTGTGTGAGTAAATATAAATAAAATTATATAAGATGATATTACTATATATAACATGTAGTTGATCTTAATTTATATAATAAAATATTTATAAAAATATAAAAGTCTGAAATAGCCATCCGAAAAATTGATAAGATTTTTTTCATTAAAAAACATATGAAAAATGTAGGATAATTTTTTTATATTAAAAATTACTCGATCCGCACTATTTTTACCCGCACGAACGCTTTTATTCTTTGTCTCCGTAATGAACTAGACAACAACATGAAGGCACTCTTCTTCGTCCAATATGCCCACACGTACTCTGAGTTACAATTGATACTCTTAAAGAGAATAAATAATCTGGGGTGAAAAAAAGTCTTGAACAAAAATTAATTTTTTTAGAATTACTGCAACTAGTCAATATCAGAATAGAATCTCGCTAATCAACTTCATCAATTCTAAATCGAATATTGAAATCAATCATCACAGTTGAGGAAAGGAACAATTCATCCATTTCAACATTGAAATAAACACCCCACCCCGATTTAGATGGATAAATTATATATATACATATGGTTCAACGAAGGTGTTACCTACTTAAGTAGGTAATATCGTACTACATATCTTATCAACCGTAAAATATTAAATATATGATAGATCTAATAACTTGTAGCAAATTATTTAAAAAAGAAAATATCTTACATCTACCATATATTTAATATTTTACGATGGACAAGATAAGTAGTACGGTGTTACTAATTAAGTAAGTAGCATCTTCATTTTTTCATATATATATATTAGCAATTACAGTTAATAAATATAATAAATATTTATAAAATATAATTACTTTAATGAATATATAATTTTGATTAAAATTTTAAAATCTAAAGTTTAATTCTTAATAATATATTTTTATTAATATTTTTTTTTATATATTTTGATCCTTCCCTATTTTTAATAATTTACGTCTATATATACTTATCAACAGAAAACGGCAACTACACTGAACCGATATGTCAAGTAACAATTCTGAACAGATATTTCAAGTAACAAACTATGTACATCCATTTTGCTTTTAGGCACAGTGCTGAAACAACTGTGGATGGATAAGGCAATCAAAGAATGTATCTTCCTTCTAAAAACAATCATAACACTACGCAAAAAATTATAAAGTGAACAAATCACAGCTAAAAACACGTAATGGAACCTTTGGATCTGAAAAATATAGAAACCAATAGCTAAAGTTGTTTTGAGACTGTAAGATATTGATTGGACAATTCATGAGTTTAATATCTGAGGCAATATAATAAAAGCGAAAACACTGCATCGGATTTATCGTCATGAAGAGAGGATTGCTTCATAAATTTAACTGTATCATCACAAAAGCCTGTTACATTTAAAACGCGACAAAAGGAAGCCCGTGGGCAGAAAATTTCAGAGTACTAATCTCGTGAATGGGTGACACAGAAAATCTTCTATTGCTGCCACAAGGGTTGAGCAAATATGTGTTTTCCAGAAGAAAAGAAACTTATTTAGATTTTTCCTATTGAACTAACAGGCATTGGCAAGGCAATGTAATTTAGTTGTCAACTACTTCAATGAGGCTTGGCTCATAATCACTTGGCGCCTCGAAACCATGGAGGTTCATCACAGTGGCAGCAACATTTGCAAGTCCACCTTTTGGTAAATCAGAACGGAATCTTACACCAGGTGCAAGCCCAGGGCCTCCAATGGCAATTGGGACCTGCAAAAGGTTTTACATGTAATGAGCAACTTGAAACAATATCTGTCCTTCAAGGCAAAGGACAAGAAGAGAAATTTTTTACTAAAAATGCTTTTTTAAAGGTTCCTTATTTAACACAGAATAACCTTGGAGTAAGACAGCCACCAAAATGTTGCTTCACAATAAAATAAAGTAGCAGAAGATAATAATGTAAGTTCGCAAAGCTCGTACTTGCTTTCAGGGATCTTAGTGAAGAGAAAAGTTACAATCTGATTAACAATTCTTTAGGGTTAAAAACAATTTGATAACTTACTGGCTGAAGAGTGTGTGAGGTGAGAATCTGAATTTTCCCATTTTTGTCGAGCAATGGTTGACCGGATTTGTTCCTCTTTACCATGTCTTCTGCATTTCCATGGTCAGCAGTCACAACATAAATTCCACCAACTTGCTCCACTGCATCAAGAATCATCTGCATAGTTCCAATTGTCACTTGCATCTCAAATCATTTCTTTGGATATTAAGATAGCAAAGCTTTTAAAGCAACTTCAGTTTGGAGGACAAAAATTATAGTTAAAGCACTTTTCTTTGACATCTTCCCTATAAGGAGGCTGATAATTATTCAAGGCCTAATTTTGACAAATAATGCAGGAGGACAAAAATTATAGTTAAACCACTTTCTTTGTAAATTTATTCCACAGGAGATCAAACTCCAATCCGAAGATTTGCTATACATACCTTGACAGCCTCATCAGCAGCTTTGCAAGCCACAACGGTGGCTTCTATGTCACCCGTATGCCCTACCATGTCTCCATTAGGAAGGTTCACACGGACCTATGGGCATAAATTTATAATGAGTCGAGCAAAAGAGATGAGAAGTAGTGCTCCCTCAAATTATCTGTTTTGAAGAAGATGAAAATACTTTTGAAATTATATGTTACCTGGTCAAACTTGCGACTGAGAATAGCATCTCTTGCCTTCTCAGCAATCTCAACAGCCTTCATCTTCGGTTGCACATTAAAAGTAATTCCGGAATCACTCGGAATTTCAACATATTCTTCCATGGATGGGTTAAAGTACCCTGATCGATTCCCATTCCAGAAAAAGGTAACATGACCAAATTTGACAGTCTCGCTGTTGAAAGAATTAAAAGAAATGCTTAAGAAATGTGCACAGGATCCAATTAGTGCAAATAAAAGACAGCTAGCAGCTAAACTATTAGAAAGTTACTCATGAATGTATGCAAACACTATATTGATGTACTATCACTGTACAAGAACACGAGATTTGCATGTCAGTTCAAGTGCATTATACCTGCAAGCAAAAGTACGAACACCATTGTGCACCAAATATTCACCAGAAGTTCTCTCTATTTCTGGAGGTGAAACCAAATAGTGGTTTGGGAGCTTCAATTCGCCATCATATTGAAGCATACCAGCATATCGAATTTTTGGAACGCGAACACGATCAAATTTGTCAAAATCATCATACTCTAGTGATTTAGCAATCATAACCATACGATCTGCTCGGAAATTGAAGGTTACAACAGCATCACCATCCACTATTGGACCAACAGCTTTGCCACTATCATCAACTATGACAAATGGTGGCAAGTACTGGTCATTGGCTTTGGGTTCCTCCCTGAGCTTTTTGACGGCTTCAACAGCATTTCTAAACTTGTGTGGAGCTTCACCAAGAACTTGAGCATCCCAACCACGTTTAACTACACCCCAATCATTCTGCAAAAACACAATTATTTCCATCAATGGAATGAAATGTTTAAAGAAATTTGGAACATGATGAATGTCACAACCACAGTTTGATTAAACAAGTCAAGCCACCACCTGTTTACATACATTCAAATGATCATTGCATTAAGGAAAAGCTATGTCAAATGTATCCAAAGAAAAATCCAACATACATACATACATACAAAAGAAATTATTGCATTAGAATCAAGAACTAAAAGTTACCTCATAGCGGTCCATAGTAACATTCATACGACCACCACCTGATGCAATTTGAGCATCAACACCGTTCTCCCGAAGCTTAGCAAGGTCATTCTCAAGTGCCTCAACAAATCCAACACTAGATCCATCCAAGACATCACGACCATCTGTAAGAATATGGACACGAATTCTCTTGGCACCACGTTCACTTGCACCTTTTAGAAGTAACTGCATGAAACAAAGTCAATATTGCTCTAGCAAATATCAAAGGAAGGAGAAACAAGAAAATGAATAGTTTAAGTAACCTGCAATTGATCAAGACGAGAGTGAACGCCACCGTCACTCAACAGTCCAATTAGATGTAAGGTTCCCTGATCAAAGCATTCTTTGATGTATTTGAAACCTTCTCCTTCATATATTTTTCCAGAGGCAAGTGCAAGATCCACCAGTTTTGCGCTGAAATAAAAAAAAAGCAGAATATTCAGGATAGACAAGATAGATCATAGAACTAAGGACAATAATATTTTAGTTGAGTGATGTGATAAAGGCATGACAACCAAAGTACAAAATTTCCATGGAAGGTTTAACTCGAATGATAATTCCCACAACACAAACATTTTGAAAATATGAAACAAGGTTCCTCTACCCTTGGGCATATATCCTTCCAGCACCTAGTGCATTGTGTCCCACTTCACTGTTACCCATGTCATCCTCAGTAGGAAGACCCACTGCTGTACCATGGGCCCTCACCAACCTCCACTTCTCAGGGGCGCCCTGTAAAGGAATATGAACATTATCAGATTAGCTGTACTTCCCAAAATGACAAATGAACCTAACTAATTGCATACTCAAGAAAAACTATATG
The DNA here is from genome assembly GCA_001647135.1 of Pontederia paniculata. Classification (NCBI taxonomy): domain Eukaryota; kingdom Viridiplantae; phylum Streptophyta; class Magnoliopsida; order Commelinales; family Pontederiaceae; genus Pontederia; species Pontederia paniculata. Next base: position 16,168 of record LTAE01003065.1, on the reverse strand, counting down.
TTGTACATTACAAATTGGAATAATAACATGTTACTGTGTATTTTTTTCCGAGATGGATGTTATACAACAGACCTCTATCAATTCCATTAAACTTGAGACTCATAAACACACCACTAAATATGCAGTGCATAGTCAAAACCAAAAAGCAGTTATGCAGTAAAACATTGTTTTATAAGCACTACAACTATTGATTACACAAGTTAATGGAGTAGACACATTAAGCCATCAAATAAGAATTTGGTTAACGTTTGATATGCCAGAACAGTAGACATCAGAATTTCTGAGTAATAAAGCAAATTAAAAAAGCTTAAAGTTCTCATCAAAGAGTATACAGATAAATTTGCACAAATTATCAAACTATTCCAACAAATCCACAAATCTCAGATATCAGTGAACTTAGCGTACATACATGTTTAAGTGAATCCATGGTTGGAGTATCAGCAACATGAATGCAGTTAAACTTATCAGGATTGGCTTCCCCCCATCCATCAAGGACCACCATGGCCAATGTCTTCCCCTTGGGGAGCTTTGGGTGGTCTGCTAGCTTCCATGAGAACCCGGAGCTGCCCATTTCTCTATAGAAAACATATCAAGATCAAAACTTTATACATGAAGGAAAGCTTAGATGTAAAGCAAAGTAATCATTACAGAAATTCATGTAAAGGTTTTAAACCAGAAGGACGACTCTATAAAAGCTAAATCCTCTCTGAAATTACACCAGGTTAGTAATTTTATAGTAGAACGATTTTTACATGAATCACAGTGAACAAATACTTGTACGGAAAGAAACCAGATGTAATCCATGACAAAATTATAACCATCCTTTCCATCCAAAAGTACAAGTACGACAACTTTAGATCATTCCTCGCCAACAATAAAGTGCCGGAACTATTGTTGACGACAGCTGTAGTAGGTCCCCTGTCCTTTTAGAAGGACACATCGTTTATAGTGTTATTTAAAGCATCCATTATCAGCAAAGTTGCTGCAGATGAACTTGTAAGAAATGACTGTGCACGCATTTAACCTTAATCCAATATAAAATTAATTCCAATCAAACAATGAAATGGCGAATGTAGCCAAATCGACACACGCTTGATTCAAAGCAAGATAAGAAATTTTAGCAAAATCTACATAACTTTTAGACCACAATCCGGCTGTAAAATCTGTAGAACACAAAAAGTGCAGACTGACAGTAAAAACAAAGTTATAGATCCGTCCGGATCAAAGAGAAAGCGAACGAGACGTTTGGATCTAAAACAAAAGGAAAAGATAGAACCTCGAGCATCATAAGCAAGAAACAGTCACCCATACACAGATTTAACGACAGTATTCGAAGAGTTGATACGGATCTAAACAAAACTTATAGATCTGAGAGAGGAACAAAACCTTGGGATCGGTTTCGGCTTTTCTCGGATGAACAAGGAGGCGGCTTGCGACGACGAACAGAGAGGGAAAGGGGCCTCTGTTATTTATAGATACCAAGAAAGAAGAAAAAACCAAACTTTTATGCCACTTTTTTAATGTACTACGGATCCAATCCGAGTTCACTGTGTTTCTTTTGGTGCAAGAGTAGAACCCATCGGTTTTCAGGACTACTAGCACCTGACTAATCCAGTGATCGGATGGGTGCGGCGAAGGTAAATCCTGGCAAAAGTGATCTCTCTGGGAATCGAACCCGAGGCTACTAGCCCCGTCCTCCCAGAGCACAGTCCCGCTAACCAACTATGCCAACCACTCTCGGTTGAGTTCACTCTGTTTGCACCCCCATTAAATACTAATAATTGCATTTTTTCTATTAAAATAATACGTAATCTATATAATAAGATGCATCTAGAATATAAGTAGAATTTTTAATTAATATTTTCTTTACTACTTATATATGAAATGCACAAAAAACACTTACTAAAAATTTTACATAATTTTCATTCAAGAGATAAATAAGATTCAATATTGCATTAAAGATTCAAATCTTACCTTTTTTAACTATAAACTATAGTTAGGGCAAATAATGAATTAGTACTATTTTTTATGTATAATTATTTGTTTGATTAGATTGTTGGGTATAATGATACTAATGCAAACGTATATTTCAATTTTTTGCTGTAAAATGCCGACAAATTTTTAAATTATTTTGAAAGAATAAATTCATTAGACTGATTTTGAATGGAAAGAATAATGCGTGTTCTTCATAAATGTTTTTATAGATAAATAAACATTTTACGCACGAAATATATGTAATTAATATGGTTCTCTTTTCTATTGGAGACATAATGGATTTGGCTACTTGGGTCAACCTTTTAATAGTATTTTCTGAGTAAAATGAACGGTCAGGATGCGAATCTTCGGCGGAGATAATGACATGGATCGCGTCGTCCATTTATATCAGGAAACAAAAATAGTAAACTAAACTTGTAGTTTATTATTATTTTAAAGTTTAGATTGTTCTCTTTTATTTTTTTTGTCAAATATAAAATAATCTGACTTTATAATTAAAATTGAAAGCTATATGTATTATTTGAACAACATTATTTGTATGAAAACTTACGAATCGTTAGTTGAGAACCGTATGAAACCCCCATTCAACGGTTTTGTTAGCCATCACGTTCAAGTTTGAAGAATTAAAATCAACCTAAAAATAATTAACTTTTTGGCTTAGCAGATCAATAACTTTAAATTAATGAGTTTTATTTAAAATAGTATAAGATGACTTCTTTTATGTTCGAACTATCGAGTGATTAGTATATAAAATGTTAAAAAAGTTTGAAGAGAGCGTCGTGTGATGTCAAAGCATCTCCCCGTTTTAAAAAATAGAATTGTTTAATGTTTCTTAGAATGTCACTTGATTGATATTTATGTTCAACATCTTGTTATATATTATATAAACGAGGAGAGCAAAAGGAAAGTTCGCATTTGAACTCTATTTTCTCCGTTTGCGACATTGAATATAAATTTCAGTTCACAAATCATAACTAGATGTATTTTTTTTATCGGCAATTGTTATAAATTATTATTAATTTGAATTTAAAATTATCTGAGTTCATTAAACTATTTTATTTATTTATTTATTTTAATTTATAAATAATTTAGATTGGAGATTACCTTTAAAGTGATAATCCAAATTATTTATAAAGAGAACTTTTCAAATTATTACTTAATTATAATTAATATTGTCTTTCAAAATTTCCATAAATATAATATATCTTATAATAATAAATTACTTCAAATAATGTTTATATAATATAATATAATATAATTATTATTATCGCATCAAAAAAATTAATTTTTAATTATATATATTATTAATTAAAGTAATATTTTTATTCATTATTATTATTATTATTAATTATAAATATACTTTTATTTGAAGGTTATTAATTATGAAGTTGTGAATTTATCATTTAAACTTATAAGTTTCATTTTAATGACATAAAATTTTTAATTTAATAATATCTATAAAAAATGGATAAATTAATATATATTACTTGATATTTTTTTATAAATAAATATAATAATCCGATGATTGAATTATTTATATATAGTAAACAGTACATGATTAATAATTTAATAAGTGATATTTTTTATTAAAATATATATTATTATATAATATTAAAAAAATGTAATAAATATTTTTTTTATTATTATCCTATTTTTTAATAACAAAAAAATATTATTAGTATTATTAAATACTTTTATGGGTATCAATAAAAAGATTTAAGTAAGAGTATCGAAAAAACAAAATAAACATAATACGTAGGAACGGCTTTACCACAAAAAAAATTGACGGACTCGTTTAAATGATAACATATTTTTAATTGGATGTGTGTTAATTATTATTCTTAAATTTTTAATATCAGCTTTTATAAAAAAAAATTAGTTTCTAAGATTTGTGCATCGAGAGAATTCTTTCCAATTTGTGTGCGCCATTTTGTGGTGGTGTCTGTCGGTGGCAGGGGTTCCTTTAATTGCTCGCCGCATATGGTCACGAAGTCCTATGTGCGTGGGTTTTGACGAGGCAGACGGCATTGGACCGACCACCGGCGAGGTTTTTATGCACAACTTTTTAGTTGGTTTCGTTGTAACCGATGTGCCATGTGACCTTCCCATGCACAAATGCTCTTTCTGACAAAAAAAAGGCGCCCATTGGAACCCTAAACCCTGATAAATTTCCTTTTCTCGTGGGGTTGAAAATTCGGTGGCCTAGTGGTCAGTAATCAAAATGAAAAAAATCCCCCATCAATTATATCCTATATTCTATAAATTTTAAAATTAAAATTATTATTATTATTTTAAATCACTCTTTAAATTATTAATATATAATTAAATATAATTTTAAAGAAATTATTAACTTTCACACTTTTAAAACACATGCACTCTTTCATATCGTACTCATTAATTAATTTTAATTATTTTTTGACATCTTTAATTTACAAATATTTTTACAACATGATATAATTATATCTTTTATGAAATTTAATAACTTTTAAAACCTTAATAACAAAAAATTAATTATTGTTTATGACTCAAAATAATGTTAACAACCTTTTAAGTTATAAATAATAAAATATCAAAAAATGAAAGAAAGAATGTTTAAGGTTCGTTTAACAGATGTGCGATAAAGAAATTATATGTTTCTCTTTTAAAATTTAACATTTACAGCAAATAGGTTTTATTTGGCATATTTTACATCAATGAATAATCATATTATTACCGAAATAAAAAATCTTCATCTTAGTCAAAAATTAAATAACAAATATCATATTATTTTATTCGTGAACCTGCTAGAACCCTCTCAAATAGAATTTTTTTGCTCGGACAATTTCTACTGACTCATCATTTTAAGACTTTGTTTGGATTGATGTATTAAGAGGTATAAGATAAAAAATAAGTGGTGATATTAGTTAAATCATATTTCGATAAAAAAAATTATAAGTCATATGAGGTTTGGAGGGATGAGTCACACCTCCAAACTTTAAATATTTCATTCCATCAAATTGATGGAATTAGGAGGAATACAACTTTTTAAACAAAACTACCCCTTTAAATAACTTTCTAAAATTATACTATAGTTCATTTAAAATGATATATTTGACTTGAGTTTATTTGTTGATTTTATTTTTTTTATCTTATTTTATAATTATTTAGTACTTACATTTGTTTAACTTTTATTCATTCATATTTATTTTTTCTCGGACTAATTTTTTGTCATATTGAATGTCATCATAATATTTTTTCAAATTAATTATTTTTTATTGAATTTTAGATAAACATTTTTTTTATCATTTTTACTTTAGTGTCTTAAAGTATTGTCATTTGAACAATATTTTTATTCATGTAATGATAATATTATTATTTTTATTCTTTTTATATTTATCTATCATCTTCGATCTTTTTTTAACTTTATTTTAAAAAAATAAAAAGATAAAAAAATTATGAAAGAAATAAAATACAGAGGAAAACAATACTAATGATAGGAGAAAAAATATATAAAGAGATATAAATAATGATAAATATATAAATATTATAATAATATTATATTTCTTAAGAATAATAATATGTAATAAAGGATATAAATGACTTTTTATCTAAATTATTCAAATATAACATGGTTTAGTTTAACCCATTCACCATCATAAAATTTTATCCAAACATGAGTTTAACAATAATTCATCACACTTCACTTCACTCCACCACCTCACCCTATACTCCATCATGTCATACCATCCCTCCATTAGTTAGTTCCCAAATAAAACTTAAGAGCTTGTTTGGTATAAAAATAAGGGTAAAATAAATTCTCTATTCTTGCTTTTGCACTCAAATACCTAAAGAACAAGATTATTTTTCTACTTTTTAAAACTACTTTGAAATTTATAAAATCACCTTTTTTTGTCACTAAAGTAAGAACAAATTATTTTTGCCATGAGCAAGAACATTTTTTTGTTCCTTTCTCTCTCTCTCTAATTTACTTTATTAAATTAATTTATTTTAATAAATACATTGTCATCTATAATTAATATTTTTTTATTAAATTCTGCACAAAAATATAACGTTAATAATATATATAATATTATAAATATTTTTATATTAACAGTTTTACATATAAATATTTATTATATTATCACAATTATTTGGTAGTTAATTTTTTATTAAAATAAAATAAAGGCTAATTATATATGGCATGGACACAATATTAATTAATTTATATAATATTATAATTATTTAGTAGTTAATTTATAATATTTATTCTCATACCAAACAGGATCTAACTGGTACAGCATAAATTTTCTTTTAGCTGCGAAGGAACTATTAGTTTTAAATTTGGAGAAAGAAATTTAATAATTTATTAAGTAGGTTTTTAATGATGATTTTAAATCGTCAAACTCGAATTTAATAATTTAAAATTAAATATAAAAATAAAAAACACTTTTCTTAAAATTAATTTCACATCACAAATTCAAATCTAATAATTTGAACCATCACTAAAGAACTTAAAACTGCTAAGTCGACTTTCAAACATATTTATTTTATTTTTATTCACAAAGCCTATAATATATAACAATGTAGCATTGAAATTTTGAAAATGACAAATTTAATGTGTTATTTTATTTATCTTTTATTGTAAATTTTAACTTATTAATCAGTTTTTTTTCTGAAAATAGATAACTGATCAATATTGGGAACTTACTAGTGAGCTGTGACCCAATGAACGACAACGAGATTTTCATGAGAGGCGCCCATTTCATTTTCCTATTAAAATCATTTTTCCCACTATATTCGAAATTATTAATATTCGATTAATTTATATAAAAAATTACTACATGCTCAAACTCGATACCTCTATTATTAACAAAAATGATAAAGCATGATTAGTAGTATAAGAAACTATATTTAAAAGCATATTTAATTATTATATTTTCGGTGGAATATCTAGTTATTTTTGTTGAACAAGCCAACATCAACAACATCATCATCATCATCATCATCATCATCATCATCATCATCATCATCATAATAATAATAATAATAATAATAATAATAATAATAATAACAATAACAATAATAGTGAATATTATTATTGGCTCTATCCATTTCAGAGAATATAAATTTGGTTTATCCTCCATCTTTATTATCTCATTCGTGTATTTTCTTTTTTAGTTTCCTGTTGAAATAATCTATTGACAATTGGCCTTTGGGAATGTGTTAGAGGACAATTGGATTCTACACTTAGTTCCTCTTTGGTTCTTGTGCAATTTGCATTTTTCTTTTCAATGAAACAAGACCTCGACCCTCCACTGACAAAAAAAAAACATGACATTTGATCAAATGAGGTGTCAATTTATTGTTGATAATAATGCTCCACCAAATATATTAGACAAGGAATGGAAGTGAAACTTTTGATTAAACCTCTTCTCCCGTTATGACTAAAATCATGCAATATTTGATCTTTTTACTATTGTTATTATTATTAAAGGATAATAATTAGGATGATTTTGTAACCGAGAAAATTGATTTAACCATAGGAAAAAAACGGTAACCAAACTTAGGATCATGGTTCACATCTTATGATGAAAAGTCTTAATAGTTTAATGCGAGCTCGTTTTTACGTACTTGGGAATTATATATTGTTGTATTGAGCTATTTTGTGCTTAGAAAGATAAGAAAATAAACAAAACATAACAATACTTGACATTGGTCGAAAAAATAAATAACAAGGTTAGGTTCGATCAAATGAAAATGGTTGTTTTGTAATACTCTCAGTCCATTCAACAAATTATTCATTTTGAGCTTATGTCTGCACATATTTAAAATATGTGTTGAATGATAAAAACAATTTTCACTTATAATCTATGACTATCTTCGTGCATGTTTTATCTATGTGGGACTAACATTTGACCTTTTGCTTTGTGTTCTTATATTTTTCACTCCTTCAAGACTCAACGTCATCGTTGAGTTATCTCATCTCATGTGATTCAAGTGAGCATGCGAGGTTGACTCTGATACATTCTCTAAGACTTTCGACCCATTCATAAAAGTATCTCCTTTAGGCTCATGCTCAAATGGATTTAAAATGTGCCTTGAATAATGAAGAGGATAATCACTTATAGCCCGTGACTACCTTCGTATTTTTCCATATGAGATTAATCTTTTGATCTTTTTACTTCGGATTATTACATTTTATTACGACGCCCCATAAACACACATTGTCATTATGTTTACCAACCATTTGATCAAATATTGAGTCATAGTATATGTAACGTCCCCAAAACGCACCTCGTGGGCTCGACCCGTGAAGGCTTTTCGACGACGCTACATGGACTTTGAACATATATTATAAGACATGATAACAATTAAAATGCATTGCAGCGGAAGATATAAACATAATATTATGATAATAATAACTCAAGGCAGCGAAAACATATATAAATCCATCATCGTTTCGCCACATATGGGCATAAATCCATGACCAAACATATGGCCCATAACATGAGTTTTAGGCTCATTCGACTCGAGACATAAAGTAAAGATAATAAGTTCATTAGACACAACACTAATGACTTAAAGGCCTACACGACCTAGACATGATCATATGTCAAGCCGCCATGAGCACACCACCGCCAAGTCCCTCATGCATCATCGTCTGCATGGATCCAGAAACATGGGAGGTGGAAATCCTCCGGTTAGAGTATGTAAAGATCGGCATCTATCATGCAACATATATATATATATA
>LTAE01003064.1:19287-39287 GCA_001647135.1 Pontederia paniculata | reverse complement strand
TAGTACAGACTGAGTTCACTTACAAATTTGTGATCATTCAAAACAATCTCCGGATCCTAGATTCAACAATTGATTGGCCCCAAACGGTGGGAATGTGACTATCTTCATAGAAACCACTTGGGTGCATATGATCACCCATACCTAGCTAGCCTTATTGGACGATCTACATGCTTGTTCTTCGAAGCATATCGAATAAACCACCAACTTAATTGATTGATTGATTGGATCAAAACATTGAACATGAAATCATATGATAACTTCAAAATTGAATCAAATTGAATTGGGCATAACTCTTATTGAATCTTGATAATCGAGCATTTATATGAGAAGGGCTATTGATGCTCATGTCATATTGATATCGAATTGAAATCGATATTGATAAGATTGAAATTGAACATTGACCAATAATTGAACCATATGTATTATTGCTACATTGATAATTGTATGCTATTTATACCATCCCTTGTGAGATGGGGCCATACTCTACATACTTTAACCCAAGAGATTCTCTCATATACTTTAGATCCGTGTAGATGATTCAAAATGACCTTTGGTGACGACGTTTCTTTTGGAAAAAGTTGCACATGTTAGATTGTTGGGTCCCTATCTTATTTTATGTCATTGAATATTAATGACAAGACTATGTTACCTATGGACTTATATTATGAACTCATGTTATCTTATTGTTATATTATGTGACCTCTAGGTTGAGAATTATCATGGATTATTGTTTTACTTGGATAATGAGTCCCTTATGTTATATAGAAGTTTTCATTGCGAGTATTATCTTTTAAATTTTCATATGCTTAAATTGTCATTACTTCCACTATAAGATTATAGATTGATACATTTTATTAGTATATTTTCGCCGCATGATATGTGATTGTTATAAATATATTCTATTGAACCCCATACATAAACCTAAATCGTTCTCCTTAATTGATTAAAGAGTGATGCTTTGGGAGTGTTACATTTTATCTTCCACAACTTCAATTCTTTCTTGCATATGTTTTTTTTTTCATGATGGTTGCTTTGGAATCAAAGCCAGATGGCAGCATTCAACGCTCTTCTGTGGAAAAGAGAAAATTGAACTTGTCATGGATTAGATGCATTGAGGAAATCACTCTACTTCAATACTTTCCAATCATATCCTTGATTGATAAAAAAAATAACTTTGTTCATGATAGACTTTTTTTTCTCACTTTAAGGAACAATTTGGGTAATATGATGCACATGTACTTTTTATTCATACTTTGTGATGTTATGGTCTAGAAACATAGAAGACATGAAAGAACTACATATATTTTGGCTTTTAATTGCCATAAGGATCATATAAGTTATTCATACCTCTAATGGTAGGCAATCCTATTTAAGAGTTTTTGTGTTGGAAAGATGACGACGAAAAATAAAAAGGAGAATTTTTCTTAACTCTCTTTCTTTATTCATATGTTCGATGTTTGATATTAGATTTAACATAAGTGTTAATATTGTAATTCCAAAATAAAAAGACTCTCTTTTACCAAAAAATGCATACATTAGATTTAATGTCAATTATTAGATATTTGATTGGCACAAGTAAATAAAAAGATGATTTATGCATTTATATGTTACATACTAAATGTTACAAACTGAGTTATTTGACAATGATAATATAATAAATGAATAATGTTACTCGATAAAGAATTAAAATACATTTTTTTTCTCTTTCTTTCATCCAAGCCATTTTCGGTTCAAATTTGATTTGTTATCTTATTAGCTATGCTACTTATTTTAGTAGCAACGAAACCTAAGATTAACAATGAAAAAATGAATTACGAGATCATTTTAAAAGGTAAAATCTAAGATTAACTATAAAAAAGAAGTTTTCATATCAGATCAAACCAATTAAACTTGATAGTCGAACCGGATACTATTAAAAATATAAAATTAAATATAATTTATAATTTAGATGAAGAATCACATGATTAAATATAGAAAGAAATTAAATTTACTCTCAAGTTATATTAGTAATGATCAATTAATATTTTATTTGATAGAAATTATTAATAAAAATATATTACAAATAATTATCTGTTAAAACACAAATACAATTTGAAGAATTTCTTTTATAACTAAAAAAAAGAAAAAAAAAAGGAACTAGTCTAAATGGGCTTTGAATTATAATTTTTTGATTGCCCAATTACTCCCAAAGCCTCATTTTTTTTTTCAAAACCCAACTTCTTTCTTTCTTTTTTCTATTTTAAAATTGAACCGGCTGGTTCATTCAAAATCGACTAGTTCGAACGGTTCAACCTTTATTTTTTTTTATTTTTGACCGATTTCATTTGGTCCAACTTCATATTCGATTTTGACATAGAACCAAAATTGACCTAGGTCCGATCAACGATCTAATCGGTCAGACATGCCGATTCGATCTGGTTTTGACAATACTAATTTAACATAGTTAAATTTAGTGACAAGAGTCAAGAGCGAGACATTAGTCTCTCTCTCTCTCTCTCACACACATACATATATATATATATATATATATATATATATATATATATGTATATATTAAAAAAACTTTTTTGAAAATGTAAATAAATAATAAATGCCTAATAATTTTTTAAAAGAATCCTAAGCCAAGTTAATTTTTTGTTATTTTAAAAAATATTATTTTCCTGAAAAAACAAAAGAATGTCCTAAATCAAGTAAATTAATAAAAATTAAAATTTGAAATAATAAAAAATAATTATTATTTTAAAGAGTCCTAATTAAAGTAAGAAAATTTAAGATATTCCAATACAAAATGATTATGTGTTAGATGATTTTAAAATAATAATAATAATTATGTTCAAAACGTCCTGAGTTAAGTAAATTAATTTTTTTTAAATTATTGTTCTGAGAAAAAATAAGAAAAGTATTTCAAAAGAGTACTGAGTCAAGTTATATTAATAAATTTGAAATGTTAATTATTAATATTTTCAGAATATTTGTTCTATAGAAAATTAAAAACTAAATAATAATAATAAGGTACTTAAAATTTCAAATTTAAATATACATGATTATAAAAGAGATAGTCTAGACTTAAAGATAAGTCATATAATTTTAGGAAATGTCTTAAGTATACTTTCTATTTTAAAATTATAATTATCTTATTTAAAACATATAGAAAACGACACCTAAATAGATCTCTAGATTTTAATATAATATTAATAATTATTCAAATTATAACATAGTAATAAGTATCATAAGTTTAAATCCAACCATGATTTGGAGGAGTGATATCAGTATATATAATATTTTTTTGTTGAAATGTGACATGGATTAGTCCGGATAATGCTTTAAAAATTATAATGACAAAGAAAAGATATGTTGAAATGCATGATTTATAATTTAAAATTTTATAACCAAATTCTTTCATATTTTCTTTTTATTTCATCGTAAGTTTAATATCTTACAAAGTTAGGTAACATAGCATATAATGCTATGTAGGAAACTTTTTTATTTTTATTTCTTTTTACTCTATTTTGATCGACTTATCTCTACGTATATATATATTTAATTATAATTATTCAGACTATAATAAATATATCACACGATTAATAGATTAGTAATTAATTACATCATTTACCAGTTCCTTCGGGTAAGATCTTTGGCGCAAGAAGAAGGGGTGATCTATATCATGTTCTGCTTCTCCTCTTTTTTTAACAATACCGAGTCGGGTTCTTCTCCTACCAGTATCGAATAGAACATGCTGAACAAAATCTTCTTCATGTAAAACCTGCTCGATTTAGATAGGGAAAATCGTACGGATTTTAGGAAACCATGTGCTATGGCTCGAATCCACAGTCAATCCTATTTCCGATAGGAGCAGTTGACAATTGAATCCAATTTTTCCCATTATTTTACTATCCATAATAGTGCGAAAAGAAAGCCCGGCTCCAAGTTGTTCAGGAATAGTGGCCTTGAGTTTCTCGACCCTTTNGCAGTTGACAATTGAATCCAATTTTTCCCATTATTTTACTATCCATAATAGTGCGAAAAGAAAGCCCGGCTCCAAGTTGTTCAGGAATAGTGGCCTTGAGTTTCTCGACCCTTTCCTTTGCCTTAGGATTAGTTAGTTCTATTTCTCGATTTTATATAAGCATTGATCTCGTCTTATTCTAATTCAAGAAGTCAATACACCAAAAAAATGAAAAGAAGGTATTAACTTTTTTTTGGGGAATCCATAAGCTTTTATTGCGACAAATATTGAAACTCATGCTCGAAAGCTTTTGGCAATCGAAAGAAAAATATCAACTTAAAATTTTATCCATAAATTATATGTAACGTTCCCAAAATCAGACATTGCTACCTGGCAAAATTATGATTTCAGAGACGTCACGAATTTATTGATACTTTGACCAATCAATTGACCCATATTAGATAACAATGACAATATAAAATAAAATATTTTTTCAATATAAAGACTAATAATCTGATACATAGTTCTCATAAAATTAAACATCAATGATTAAATCAAATAAACTCTCAAGAATTCAAAATAATGTTCATCTCTAATAAATGACTAGTATGACACAACCAAGACCATATGTCATGTGCAAAACCTATTATCAGCACCATCATCAGTACCTATTAAAGATCAGAGTGACCTACATAATTGAATTCGCAGGGAAAAACTCATGAATTGTGTCACTCAGTATGTAAAGATCATATAGAAGAAAATAATAAGCAAGGGTCAATAAACAAGTAGATCAAACATTTCCTCTTTAAGACACTAACAATGTGAGCTTTATTACTTGGCAATTCTTTCATTATTTCTTTTCAATAACAGTGGCATGATCATCAATGGTGTATAGTTCATCAGTACTTCTTTTTATTTATCTTGATAGTATTTTTTAATTCAGTCAATAATGAGCATTTACCAATACATAAAGATTTCAGCGATTCGGCATCATAATGGGCTAGCTAGGTCATGAGATCAATCCTAGACCCATCAGTAAGTCTTCATCAGTAACAGTAGCAGTAGGGATAAATCCCTTAGTCCGTCGGAGCCTTCCTCTTTATGCTACAGATTCAAACACAATTATTAATAACTTTTAACTCTTCATTATCTATTTTACTAAGTTCACGAGAGAAAAATATTAGCCCTACCTCAAATAATCTCACTCAATCAATCAAACATCACATCATTCATTCCGGACACGGTCCACATCAGGTATGACGCGGCCCGTGTTGTTCCCAGGTTAAGCGTCGAACACAACCGTGTTGGATAAAGCGTGTAACTCAGAGGACACAGATCGTGTTAATGTTAATACGGACCGTTTTGGGGTCTTCGCACTCGTCGAAGCGACGCGGCCATTTGAAGCAGTATTAGGGTTCTGAATGTTCACATGAACACAATCTGTCTTAGGCTGACGTGACAAGGTTTCATCTAATGCGGCCCATCTTCGACGTATCTCCCGTTGGCACCCTTGACGCCGACCGTGTTAGGATAACACGGACCGTGTCTCACTACATATCCTTAAATTATTAACTAAATCTGAATGACTCTTTCATTAAAACTCCGATTGACATGCGATTAGTCTTCCAAAAATATTTATTAATCATCGATTAAAACTTGAAAATTAATTCTTCTTAATGATCATAATTATGTACCTTGGAATACGTTCCTTCCTATCTTTCCTCAATCCACGTGTTGGTGCTTCCTCTCCACTCCGTACGTCGTTGACCTTCGTCTCCTTCTCCCGACGTAATTCCCGAGACCAAAAGAATTCTCTAAGAATGAGATAGAGAAAGAGAAGAAGATAAGAGAGAGGAGGAGGGAAGAGAGGAGAGAGGTTACTTAGCGATTGAGTATAAAATAATGAGGTTTAATTTCGTATTAAGGGTTTATATAAGGTCACTTAGGATTTTCAGATTTTGAGCCATGATTAATCTAATTTCTTTACAGGTGGACTTTCCACTTAGCCCAACACGGTCAGCATCCCAATGGACCCGAGCCATTTTTTATCAACACGGTCCGTGTCCGAACAGGACACGACTCACTTTTGGTTGGGATCCTACATCATATATTGATAAATTAAAAATATTATTACTTTATTTTTTTAATGTGTCCAATCCGTATTTATTGAAGTAACTCTTATCCGAAACTTGAATTATGCAAAACGTTACGTTATTAATTTATTATTATCTCTCAAATAAAATTAATAGTCATAATTTAATAAATAAAATAACCATAAAGAAAACGCAAAAGTTGTACACTTCTCTCTTGAAACCAAATCTAATAAACAAACGGAGGAAAAAAAATTCAAAGAAAGCGACGCAACATCGAAGAAGAAGTCATCCATTCGCACCCAAATCTTCTCCTCTTGTTTGTCAAAAACCTTTGATTAGGGTTAGGGTTTGTTTCCCTCCCAATTCTTGCCGCATTGATCGATTCCTCCCATTTCTCTGCCTCAATCCGTCGAACACCTTTCGATCGACGTCCGATTCGACCGGTTCTCGACGAAATTTGAGGCTCTTTCGGTCCGATTTAGGATTGTCAGCGATGGAAGCCTCTGGAGGGAGTTCAGATCCCTACAGGAGCCAGTCCTCCGCGGCCTCCGGCGTAGGCAGCAGTGGCGGGTCTTCCAGGCGGTACGGCGTGCAGTTCTCGACGTCCAACTTGATTCAGGCGCCGCTGTCGGCGCTCCTGGAGTACTCCGGTCTCCTGCGGCCGAGGGCGGGCCAACCGGAGGGAGAGAGCCTGATCGGAGCAGCGATCCGCGATCACGGCTCCGGCCGGCACGAAGAGCCTGCTGCTGTCGGTGGTGGAGGTGGAGGCGAGGTGTCTATTAGGATCATAGGTGTCGGCGACCAGGAGAGCCTGAGGGCTGGGTCCGGATCACCACAGGCGTTGGCCGTGGGAACGGGGAGGGATGGGAATCTGGCTGGTGACAGCGTTTCTAGTGAGCTAATTGTTTCCTCCGAGAGGCAGGCAGGCAGCGGAGCAAGCGATAATGGGGTTGAAGAGGTCGCTTCGTCTTCGTCTGCCGCACCAGAAGATGTCGCGGCTTCCAATGGCCAGAGTACCAATGGCGAAGCAAATGCTGCGGGAGCTAACAACAGGGACTCTTCATATCAGAGATATGACATACAACAAGTCGCCAGGTGGATTGAGCAGATACTGCCGTTCTCATTGCTTCTATTGGTGGTCTTCATTAGACAACATCTGCAAGGTACAATTTCTCAAATCAGTTCTCTTGATTCACTACATGTTGTAATTTGGATTCATGAATATCTTTTAGAATCATGAAATGGCAACGGCATATGAGTTTTTTGAAGTTATTGTTTTGACATATAGAAACACCAGCATGGTGTTGCTTAATACTTCTTATATTTTCTGAAGTTGTATCACCCAGTTTGTACTTGTTTCTGACGAGACAAACTGCAGAATAATCAATTTACAATTGTAGACTATTTTATGGTTCTTGTTTCTAGGATTGAATGACAGATGACTTAAATTTGTTGAAGTGTTGGTTTTGTTTGTAAACATTAAACACATATTTGTTGTATTACTTATGTGTGAAGGGGTTGGATGCATAATTTCCAATCTTCGAATCAGTTATTGTCTAGTAATATCTCCGACATGATAAAAGTTTCCAGGGTTCTGGACTGACTATTAGTCTATTACTGATAAATGTACAATGACAAGAAGTTGAAGATTGATTGTCTTTTCAGCTAAATGTCATGTAAATAATTGGTTTCTTTTTTTTAGGATTTTTTGTCCTTGTTTGACACTAGACATTTTTTATATGCGTTTCTACACTGTGGACAAGTTTGTTATCTTTCAATAAGTACGATTCACATTGGTATTAATGTAGTTCTTCAGGCAGCATTTGTGAGGGAAAAAGAGCAGTGATTAACTCTTTCTTTTTAGGTCTTACTTGTGATGGAAGCATGGAATGCTTTAAAAGTTTTATGCTTTTTTGGGGAGAATTTTATGCTTTCTTTACCTAGAAACTTTGTATATTATATTAGAACACTAATGTAGGAAATTGATTCTTTACTGTGTTAGGTTTGGATGTGTTTCCTTTTCTTACTATGACTTGCCATTCCTTTTGGCAATAAACAGTTTCGAGACTAGTCGAGCTTATTGAGCATGATTGGTTGAATGCTACATGTTGATATCTATCTGAAATAAGCTGGATTTTCTAGAAAGTCATTTTAAGGCTGTGCTCATCCTTTTGACAAAAAAAACTTCTGACTTGACTCATATTATACTGGTGTTGACAACCTAATCTCGTAGGTTACGTGCTATCTTGATGTCTTAACTCTTAAGTGCTACTTAACTTTCTTCTAAATGTGGTGTTAGTGTTAGCATTTAATAAGTTGTTTGACAACTAAAATCATGCAAGGACAAGCTATAATCTCTTAATGTCTTTAATTTCAATCAACTTGTAATCCGCTGATGTTCTTAGTAGCCTTGAAAGGAAACCTTTTGATTTAGTTCTGAATATTTGATCGATCTTAGTCAATGCAGATACTGCAAACTTGCAACTTCAAAATGAGTTCATGCCACTGAAAATGTGGTGCTTTATTAGTTACAACATTATACCTAGGTCATGCTCTATTAGTTTTTACAACATTGCCCTTACCTTCTCATCTACAGATTGAAACCATAGTTTTGGAAATATATTGGACTATTATAATTCATATTTCTTGCATAACAAAGTTGATATCATTCATCATGGCAGTTTGGGCCATTAGATGCCACTCTTCCCTTATTTTTCTCTACAAATTTTCAGAGTGAATTGATTTCCTCATAAACATCTTCTTAGATGTCAATAATCTCTATCTTCACATACAATAGTTTTTTAAGTTGATTGTTGCTATACATGTTTATCGATACTTGCCTTCTCAATTTGATACTCATTGAAATGTGTAAATTAGACCACCCTTCAGTATGGCCTAAATTTGATGATTATATTGTGTCATACTAAGGCCTTTAGTTCAAGATAACTTATTAAAAAATGGTTTACTTCTGATGTGATTTCAAAATCTTCTGCCGTTCTTTTGCTTCATGTTTGATTTTGAGCTTCATATAAAAAAATATTATTGAGTATTTATGACTGGGCAATTTCTTATGGTAAGATTTTCAGCATGTTCTAGTCCGCCTCATTTTCATATACGCTCTCATTAAGGACATTTGTGCTTTGGTAATAATCTATTGCTTTCTGAACTAATACTTAAGTGATTTGATCCATGGCTTGAATGTTTAATTTTCCTTCTTCAATAATGAAATGCATAGATATGTATTTTGTTGTTCCTTTTATTCACTTCTAGTTTCAAGTATGTAATATATTAGGCTTTGTGATTTGTAAAAAAAATATTACATTTTTGTGAATAAAACAGGTTTCTTTGTCACAATTTGGATAGCTGCTGTGATGTTCAAGTCTAATGATATTTTGAGGAAGCAAACTGCTTTGAAGGTCTGTTAGATTCTACTTTTCCTATCTTAAATAAATTCTTTGACTTAAAATTTTCTGCTGCTGCCCCCTCAAAAATAAAAGGTTTCTTCTGCATCTATGACAAAATGTGATGTTTTCTCTTATCCAATTGCTAATCACGTATCTTTTTCTATCCAAATAAAAAAAAGGTTTCCAAGGTCCTTGGGATGCTAGTATGAGTAAATGTCAGAATCTTGGTTCTTTTGTCAAGAAAACCATACTTGCTTGGATAAATAGGTAAAAAGTATAGATAGCTCTATCAATAAAAAAAAGTATAGATAGCCAATAACTTTAATAATCTTAAACAAAAAAAACTGTAAACTGATACTTTGATACCTAAGTTTTACATTACTGTGCGAAGAGATTCAACCTCTAGTTGTCGGCTTGTTTCCGAAAACCGTAATCTGCTAGCGAGTTTGTTTATCCAACTTTCTCAACAATTTGAACTCCTTTCACTCATCAGTCAGTCAAGTTTCAGTGAACTGTAGGAGGTGCAAGCTTTGTCATACATGCAGCTTTCTTGTTGTTTCCCTGTGCTTCTTGTAGCTTACGCACATCGTGTGACACTTAGTTTTCCTGACTACTTGTCATTTCAAGCTACCTTTGTCTTGTGCTTATTTTCATAATTTGATAAATATCATAGTGTATGTCATAATTTGAGTATTGAAGATTGCTCATTCTCCTGTTTCTTGCAGGGTGAACGTAGAATATCTGTGCTTGTGGGTATTACGCTTGTCTTCATGATTCATGTGTTTGGCATATACTGGTGGTACAGAAATGATGACCTTCTATACCCACTGGTCATGCTTCCTCCCAGAGAGATACCACCATTTTGGCATGCTATCTTTATCATTATGGTCAATGGTATTTACTTTACTATTTGATATTCTTTGGCACATTGAAAATTGGTTAAACTTTTTCCTTCGAAATGATAAATGTTTTATTTTGGTCACCAACATTCTGCTATTGTCATTATCGTGATTTTCATCATGAATCGGTCACTTCAAATATCTTGTTTGAAGTTATTTTGCATTCCTTAGTGTTACAATTTTGCTTTTGGTGATTTGTAACAAGAGTTGTATGTATGTCATGTTTCCTCGCCTTCATTTATGTCCTTTATGGCTCTCCATCTGCAGTTTACTAATGTCTGTTCAAGGTTCAAAACTAAAATCTGCTCTGAATATACTGCTGTCTCTGTGACAGTCCTATTTAATCATGATTTCTGTAAAAAAATAAGGTACCAAATTTGCATCTAACCATGACTGGTGCTTTTCAGATACAATGGTGCGTCAAGCCGCTATGGTCATTAAGTGTGTACTCTTGATGTATTACAAAAATGGACGTGGCCGTAACTATCGTAAACAGGTTAGCCATTTTCTTTATATCCTTATATTTTTCCTTTCTCTTTCTTTCCTTTTGTGATTTTATGATATTTTTTGTTGAAACTGGATGAGCATCCAATATAATTGTCAGCAATTTTAGCCTATTGGTTATTAGTAGTAGTAAAATGATTATGTGATCCGTTGAATGCTAAGATTGCATTGTTATTATGGTTAAGATTTATTATGAAATAAATACAATGATTATTTCTTTATTTTGCACTTTTTCAGTAAAACATAATCATCTTTTATAAAAAAAATGTAGATTCTTTTGGCTGTTGTCAGATTGTGTAAATATCACAGTTGATGCATAAAGGTCTGACAAAAATTGAGAAGAAGACAAGCCCATTACTTGTAAGACCTAGTTATTAATGATAGTTCCTTTTGAGGCTATGATACCATAGGAAATTCCAGACATCTGCCATTTTTGAAATAATCTGCTGCTATAGATTGCTACTTTATTACTAGGCTCAGTTGTTTTTTCAGCTCTTATTCCTAATGGTATATTTTACTTGTAAATAGATCATCTCTATCTATTTATATTGTTACTTCCTTTTGAAATTGAAATGCTTGTTCAATATGTTCGTTTTCTAATTTTCCATTTCTAGGGACAAATGCTAACACTTGTTGAGTACCTCTTACTTCTGTACCGGGCTTTATTGCCAACACCTGTTTGGTACCGATTCTTCCTGAACAAGGATTATGGAAGCCTCTTTTCATCTCTGACGACAGGCCTATACCTTACTTTCAAGCTGACATCAGTTGTGGAGAAGGTATTTGTCCTACATTGTGAGAACCATTATGTCAATAGTTATTTTTCATTTTGTTGGTATTAACAACACGGTAAGCTTTCATCAGGGCTTATCAGATGTTTGACTTTCTAAAAATTTGCATGAGTCCAGGTTCAGTCGTTCTTTGCTGCTTTGAAGGCATTATCACATAAGGAAGTGCATTATGGCTCACATGCCACAAATGAGCAGGTAAAGTCTCTCTTTACAATATACCAAATCTTAGTTTAGTGTGGTTGGCCTGCTATATTTTTATAATCGACACTTCATATACGTGTTTATAGTATATACTTTGAGAAAAATGTGCATGTAACAAGCTATAACATGTGAGCTGTCAAATGGATGTACTTTGTCCTAATCCGATCTATGACTCACATGCTTACTACACATGTAGCTTGCTACATGCACATTGGCCTTGTATCCTTATTATTTCATCTTTGATTCATATCAATCGACCTTGTTCTCCGAAGACGAGTGTTGTAATTTCATTATAATTTTGACCACTAATATGAGAAACTTTTGAAATAATCAAGTACAAAAAGTGATAGGTTCCTTGTTCATGATCTTGACTAATTCATACATATTTCCTACTTTAATTTGTGATCTGGAAGAATTATCAGATTATCAACTGACTTATTCCCTTGTAATTTTTTTTCCTGAAAATATTTCCCACCACGCTGTGATGCACGTTGGACATATTTTCATTAGCGGGCAATATGCTTCAAAAAATATTTTCATTAGTGGGCAATACCCTTTCAAAGAAAAGAGTAGTGGGTTATAGAAAGTTTTATGGCATTTGTCAAAAACAGGGCTCGAGCCAAATGTCAGAGCTCTTTCAAAAATGTTTTTTGAAGAAGGTTGTGAGGTGCTTAGTGTTGCAAAGAGAAGCACGAGCATAACTTTATACTTAATCTGTCTTTCTGACAGTTGTGCAGTAATCTTCTTTTCTCTTACTCATGTAGATATCATGGACCCATGTATTCCATTAATGGATTAATGATGGGTCCATGATATCTACATGAGTAAGAGAAAAGAAGACCACAGAATACATAGTTCAAAACATATACTTTCTGCAACTACGATTGTTAGTTCTGCTTACTGATACTGATCCTACTCTTATATTTTATAATGTGCATATTTGGGTGGATATAAATTTATTTTACCTTGACAGAGTACATTAAGTTCATTGTATGCCGTACAAAAACAAATACAATTTTTGTATGTATTACCATTAAAAGTATAGGTACTCTGTTTTGTGGAAGTCTCTTTGAACCTGGAAAGAAACCATCACATTCTTATATTGGAAAATATATGCAGGTGCTTGCAGCTGGAGATCTTTGTGCTATTTGCCAGGAGAAGATGCACTCGCCTATCCTGCTTCGTTGCAAGCACATTTTCTGTGAAGATTGTGTTTCTGAATGGTAAAAGGCTCATGCTCATTCTTTTGTTCCTTTCTGGCCTCTCTTCATAACCAGTTTGTATTGTGATTCTGTCTACCATTTACACTCGATGCAGGTTTATCTTTAATTAAATGAATGAAAGGCAAAACTGTCTAAGACATAATTACTGAACCATCATGAAATGTTTCCGTTGTATCTTATTATCTCGAAATATGTCCAACGATTCCGAACAATTTTCATGTATAATATGATGCCTTTTCAGGTTCGAGAGAGAAAGGACATGCCCATTGTGTAGGGCATTGGTGAAGCCAGCGGACTTGAGATCATTTGGAGATGGTTCTACAAGCTTATTCTTCCAGCTGTTCTGATTTACACAGTCGGCATTTATCCAGTTTTCTTGGGAGCCAGAATGTGGATAGGAGATTTTCATCTGGCCTCTGTGCTACCCTGTGGTACCACACATCTTCTGGTACGTTATACATTCCAGGTATTTGCTGGAAGACCGCAAAATGCCACAGGGTCTGATGCCACGCTTATTATGTCCATATTCCTGATATACGCCCATCTCGGGAATTTTTAACAGTACAGAAAACAAAACTCTAGTGGTAAATATAAGCTATATGTATAATTTGCTGTTGCTGTTAATGCAAAGGTTCATATTCGCAAATCCTTTCTGGTAACCTTATTCTTGCTAGTATCATGCTTAGTGTTCGTGTAGGTTGGAACAAACAAGCGGCAGTGGAGTAGAAGCAGCAAAATTAGCATTCTATGCGGTTGCGAGATCAATAAATTTCTTTGTAACGCGTCTAAAGAATATTTTCATTGTAACTATTGTACTGAGCGTTTATATCTTTCCCTAAGTAAATAATGTCATGAGCCTGACCCCGGGACACGTATCAGCAGTCACTTGGATGATGTTGCAATTGCAGGAGACGATATTATTTTGTGTAAATAATGTCCCATTCTGAGATGGGTCTGGCTTGGTATGTTCGAACTTGTGCTGTAGGTTCTCATTCCGAGATTGGATTTGTCACTCTTTTTCCGTGTCGATTTTTCACCTTCAAAGGCTTAAATGGTTCTGATTAATTCATTTCCTGAGATCAACCGTCAGGGTACAAGTACAACTCTTTTTTAGAAAAAAAAATAGGTTGTTTGTTTCTAATTATTTAATGAATTCTTTTTGTGGACTAAAGTAAGTTGTAGTCGACATGGAGGCTATTAGAGCATTCGAACATGGCGCAAGCAGATCAAATCTTATTATTTGATTTGTTTAATAACGATGGTTTACTATCGTTCAAAAATGCCGAAGCATATATATTCCAATCTATAAATAATTTAATGGATGTGTAAATCACTCTTTGATTTATACATGTCAATCAAGTGATTAACAGTTGAGATTAGATCTGATATAAATAATATATTCTTAAGTAAAAATGTTAATTTTATTTTTGAATAAAAAAATTAATTATTTATGTTAGATTTAATTTCAATTGTTCGATGTATTGATTTACTTGTATAAATCAAAAAGTGATTTATACATCCATTAAACTCATTAAAATTTGGGCATTGGTTATGACTTCAATTGTTATTTTCTCGTCTGCTCATTCTTTTTTTTTTCAAATTTTTTGAACTTTCATAGTATTTTTAAAGTAAAAATCTAAATTTTATAAGGTAAGAGAATAACAATTAATAAATAGTTATTAGAAGCCTTATTATAAATTTTACACCGTAGTTTTTTAATTATAAAATGATTTCTAAGATACACTGTAGTTTTTTTTTATTATAAAATAATTTCTAAGATACCTTAATGAAAATTCCACATGAGAAGTTAAATGACATAATTACATCTCAAATGAACCTTGTAGTTAATATCCTTCATGGTAACCGGCATAAGTACAATAAAAACCGATAAGACTTTCTATAATTAACTTCTGCCATCGTCTTAGTTTTTAAAAGTTTTCTTCGAGACATGGTAGAAGTGTTCATCGATGACCAATACCAGGATCGAGTTTATGCTAGAGCTTATGGTGAACATAGCCGCCAACTAGGTCCTGTATGCATAAGACCCCAAGGAAGTGGTGGACTTCCTTTTTGGTCTCATTGAGATGCCATTTGACTCCATGGTCAAGCTCATAAGGGAGTAAAATGTTTGTAACCCCTCTACAACATCTCCGACAGCGTGGAGCACTGGACGATACCTATCTAAACTCAACCCGATTCAAAGCCTCCCTTCTTAAGCTTACCGTTTAGGGTTCAGCTTACTTGCATGCCAATCCTCTTCTCCCTCCAGACTCATGCTCGGAAGGAAGACATACCACCGACAGTTCTTTCGTGGTCTTTGCGGGTGGATTGCTTGGCATGACATCGTCTGATGGAGTATGGAATGCCATTCATGGTAGACAAGATGGCAGGGGCGGAGCCAAAATTATTTCGAGTGGGTTCACTATACTTAAAGATAAAATTCGTAAAAAAACTAAATGAGTGTAAAATTTATAAAAAAATAAAAAAATATTATCAATAATTAAAGAATATATAATTATCTAGATTAAATTGTATAATGCATGATAATTATATAAATATATTAGATAAATTTGGTTAAACAATTAATCAAAATAAATATAGTAAAAATAATGTATTAAAATGTAAAAGAAATTATGTCAACAATGATTTCGTAATAACTAAAATAGTATGAAACTTTTGTTAGAGTAATATCTAAAATAATTAAAAAAAATATATAAAGATTTTATTACATGATTGAAAAATATTGATGAATTTAATTTAAGTGAGAAGAGAGAAAAAAAATGCAAAATTATAAATAATATAAAATAATTAAGCACAATATATTATATATAATTTTTATAATTTGACATAACACATTATGAAAGAAAATTTAAATAAGAAAAAAATAATACATGTTCATTATATATTAATGATGTAACATAAAGAGACAAGTTAAAGATTTTAAAAAATTAAGAGAATATATTAAAAAAGAAATTAGTGTCAGAAAAATAAAATTTATTATGTCTGAAAAAAATGGTTGCATGCTGTAAAAGTGGGACCAACCGGATATAAGAGTTAAAAAAGAAAAAATAAAATCAGCAATAAAATGTGAGCACTGTTAGATTCGAGCCCTGGTGGGCAAAGGCTCGTAGCACCTGCTCTACCACTTGACCATCTGATCGTATTTGAAAATTGAAAACCTTAAAAATATATATATATATGTTAGAGAGAATTCAGTGCCGGCAGGCACTTGCCGCCGCCATTGCAAGATGGTTATGTGAAGGAGACGACTTATACCATCATGGACGATTTGACTGTAGCTCCTATCACCAGCGTGTCAAGCTTCATGTCCTCTTCAGGTGTAACTTTAAGGACGTTGATGCTTTGGGAGCAGGGGCAGAGCTAGGGTGTGTCCACATACACGCCCTCAAAACGCACGCTTCCAAACTCATATTCAGTAGATCATTCTGAAGGCGTTAACTATTTAGATTATTGACTTTTTGATTAACTTTGTCGATCAATATATATAGATACATAAACGAAAGATTAATAAAATATTACTATAAAATTAAAATTAAAATAACACTATCCTTAAGTTCACAACTCTAATAATGACGTAATATTTAATTTAAAAGAAATCTAGAACATAACAACTCTATTCACCGTGCCACAAAGAAAAGGTATAAGTTCTTTTTAAAGAAAATTATCCGAAAATAGTATGAATCTTGAAATGTTTTGAGGAATGGACATATGTGATATTTTTTTTGGTATGAAAATATAAAAATAGAAGTGTAGATGGCATATCTACTCTCGAAGACAAATTTATTTTTAAGAATGTTATAATATAACGTTCAACCAAAATCAAAGAAAAGAAAATTAAAAAGGTAAATAAAGAAGATAAGATATAAAGTAATGCATGATCGTGATTAGTATAAATGATAAGTATTTGAGTCATAATCAAATTATTATCCTCATATATTTTCCTAAGCAATCGAGAAATATTAGTTTATCCAAATTATTTCGCAATCATAGTCACATATAAAATTATCCTAAGAAACCCCAATAACATCTAAACTCATTTCTAAATAATCTTAGTCATATCCTAACTCCTCTCTAAATAGTCTTAATCCTATACAAACTTATTTTAAAGAGTCTTAATCCTATCTAAACTTATCTCTAAAGAGTTTTAATCCTATCCAAATTTCCTATAAAAGATCTTACTTATCTAAACATTATTAAAAAAATAGTATTTAATTCAAATTCTATTTAAATATTTTTTTTTCTATAAATAGGAATCCTCTCCTCTTCTCATATGCACCCCGAGACAAAAAGACGAACCTACTACTTTTCATCAACCTTAACCTACATAGGGATCCGATTTTGCCAATATAGACCCACACTCTAAAATTCTACATTCGCGACTCAAAAAGTATTTTTCATAGTCGTGATTGATGATAACTAATGAGCTTTTACTAATAATTATTTATTGATTTTTGTGTGTTTTTTATTTATATAATCAACATTGAAGCTATTATTTATTAATTTAATTGTTGAAGTTATCATTATATGATGATCATGGTTATATTTAAATCAATAAATAATATCTTCAATAATAACTATAGAAACAAAATAACATATAAAAAATAATAAACAATCATTAGTAAATTTTACTAGTTACCCTTAGTCACAATCATGAAAATACTTTTTGAATCGCAAATCTAGGATTCTAGAACATGTATCTACATTGTTGAAATCATCAACATAGGGAGTCCCTTATGTACCTTAAGGTTGACGAAAAGTAATAGGATTATCCTCGGGGCGTGTTAGGTTCTTTACCAGTGCGTGCTCTGATGTTGTGGAATTGGTGCCTTGTGTGTGTATGAGTGGGAGAGAAATTGTGAAAGGAGGAGAGGGAAATAGAGGGAAAAAATCCTCTAAAAAATAGAGGAAAAAATCATTTAGATATAGTTTGAATTAGATAATAATTTCTAAGGATGTTTGGATAGGATTAGGACCGTTGGTATGTAAGTTTGAATATGATTAAAACTTTTTAAATATAAGTTTGAATAAGATTAAAACTCTTTAAAGTAAGTTTGGATAAGATTAATAGATATAAGTTTGAATATGACTAAGACTCTTTAGAGATAAGTTTGGATATGATTAAATATATATTTATAAATGAGTTTATATGTTATTAGGACTCCTTAGAAATAACTTTGAATGTGACTAGAAGTCCTTGAAGATTAATTTGAATAAGATTAGGACATCTTAATTGATTAGAAAAACTATTGAGTAATAATTTGATTATGATTCAAATACTTATCATTTTTCTAATCATAATCCTATATTATTTTATACCTTATCTTATTTATTTTATATTTTAAATTTCCTTTTCTTTGATTTTGATTGATCATTATATTATAACTTATTTAAAAATAAATTGGTCCTCGAATTTAGACATGTCATCTACACTTCTACCTCTCTAATTTCATACAAAAAAAATATGACCACCTTTATCCATTCCTCAAGACCTTTCAGGATTCATAATATTTTGGGTTATTTCTATAAACCTCCCTCGAACTATCACAAAAATCCAGGTCTAACCCTCATATATAAAATCGGGCAGAACTATGTTTGAACTTTTCACGATTGAATAATTTAATCCAACGATCTAGTATCGAATTTATTCAAATTATTTTAATTTATTAAATTATAAAAAAGTTATTATATCTCTCTCCACTTTCTCTTTCACTCTTCTCTCTCTTCTTTCCTCTCTCTTGCTCTCATCTCTCTTAGCCGTGTTGCTCGCCTGCGCGCGCAGGCAAGCAGGGGAATTATCCTGCGCGCACAGACAAGTAGGGGTGCTCGCCCGTGTGTGCAGGCGAGCAGAGCAGCTCGCTTGCGCGCGCAAGCGAGCATCACGAGTGGGAGAGAGGAGTGACAATGAGAGAAGGAGAGGGATAGAATATTTTTTTATTAGAAGGGTAAAAGTGTAATTTAATAGATTAAAACAACTTGAATAAATTCAGTACTAGACTGTTGGACTAAATTGTCAAATCGAGAAAAGTTCCGACCTAGTTCTGACTAATTTTATATATTAGGGTTAGATTTGATTTTTTGCGATAATTCGAGGGGGTTTTATGAAAATAACCTTAATATTTTCAAATAACCTCCTTAAAAGATGTATACCTTTTCTTGATGGCATGGTGAATTGTCTGTAATACTTTCACATAGACCTTGTATAGTTAGAGACAACAATAAGTGTTTCTACTTATAATCTAATACTTTTTGTAATGCTCCCAAAATGCATGTCCTTAAGTGGTCATTCTAGAGCCTATACCTATATAAACTATTGACTTTTTTTTGTTGACTTTGACAAGTTAACACATTTAGATACATAAGTGGAATACTAACTCAAATTATTATTATAAAACTAAAATTAAATTGACATTATCTATAGGTTCAAAACTCTATTAATGACATAATATAAAATTCAAAATAAAATTAGACTATGACTCTAACACCCCCAAAATCAGACCTTGCCACCTGGCAAAAATCTTGACTTTGGAGACGCTACCGTCATACATCAGTGACTTTCATTTGACCAATCCACTGATCAACACTAAATACATGTCAATGCGGAAGCCAATCCTCAATCTATGACCAGGACTTATGCCATGTGCAAGCCATCCATCACGAACACCATCACGCTATCGCTGCGCCATCACCATCTATATGAACATATTTGCCTAATTCGTAGGGGAGATGAACCTCCCGTGAGTTTTGACACTCAGTATGTAAATGATCATAAATAAGAAAATCAATATGTAAAGAAAATATTTGTTGACAATAAGCTATAACAATTAACAATATCTCAATAGGGTTGTCATTTACCTTTGGCCTTTAGCTTTACCTTTCAATATCAATATCCAATAGCAATTTTCAATATATCAATAGGAA
>LTAE01003064.1:0-18267 GCA_001647135.1 Pontederia paniculata | reverse complement strand
CAACCTATCTTCTTCCTTGTCATTGATCTCCTACTCCATGTTGATCTAACCTTGTGAGGAGAGAGAAGGAAGAGGAAGGGAGAGAGGAGAGGGAGAGAAAATTATGGGATGAGAGGAGAGGGGTTGGGTCCTATTTATAGGGAAGATAATTTTATCCTTAGATGGAGTTTGAATACAATTAGGACTCTCAAGAATAACTTTGTATTTGATTATAATTTCATAAGATAATCTTTCATATGATTAGGATTCTTTTAAAATAGTCAACATAGGATTAGGAATATCTAATTGATAAGAAATATAACAATTTTATTTCAATTCAAACTCTTTTCCTAATCTTAACCAACTATATCTTTCCTTATCCTTTCCTCTTTATTTTATTTTATTTTTATTTTAAAAATCTGAGATATTACAATGACAACTCTATCCATGTGTAAGTCAATCATCATTGAAGGCACCACCAACATAACCATCACCATTTATTGATCCTACTCACTTATAGGATTTAAGTACTTACAAGAAACTCTCATGAGTATATACACTCATTACATAGGGTCAACATACAATAAATTCATATGATAA
Organism: Pontederia paniculata; assembly: GCA_001647135.1. Taxonomy (NCBI): domain Eukaryota; kingdom Viridiplantae; phylum Streptophyta; class Magnoliopsida; order Commelinales; family Pontederiaceae; genus Pontederia; species Pontederia paniculata. Next base: position 17,688 of record LTAE01003064.1, on the reverse strand, counting down.
GAAGACATCAATCAATAAAATTAAATAATTTTATCAATTTATCCATTCATAATATATATCAATTAACAATCTCAAATCCATCGATCAATGATTTATAATCAGTTTGATAATATATCAATTTCAATTACCAATGTGCCAATATTAATTAGTCATTATTATTTGGTGCCAATCTTCGATTTTATCAATGTGGAGGGCTCTCAATTAAGGAAACACTAGACTATTTTCATGCAAGAATTGGTCAATGGTGTGCACACCACGAAAACTCATATAAGTGGAAAGAAATCCTCATATGATGAGACCGTTGAGTTTGCTACACAGGTGGTGAATGTATGTACAACATAATAATCGTAATGTCTTCATAGTAGGACAACCATAGTTTCACCATAAATTAGCTACCTACCTTGATTAATAATGATTCGGTAACGATTTAACTCTAGGGCAATTAGTACTCATAGCTTACATCTTTTATCACATTTACCTAACCCGTCTATCTTTCAACAATTTAGGAAACATTATGATCATTTAGAACATAATCGTAGTTATCATATGATAATAACTTCAACAATTAAATCAATAAACAATAGTTTCAATGAAAACTATATAAACAAAAAACATATAAGAACTAATAAATAATTGATGGTCAAATCTCACTAGTTACCCTCAACCACGATCATGAAACATATTTTTTGAGTCGCGAATCTAGGATTTTAAATCGTCAGTCTATATCAGTGAAATCGTTTATATATAAAATATTAAAATATTTATTTTCTATTATCGTCTTAATGTTCGAAAGCATTATACCCAATAATTTTTACCATAAGTCCCATTGAAAATATTACGCACATTGTTTATTCCATATTTCACTTAAACATTAGTTTATTGGACACAAAATTAAACTCTAGGCAGTGTTTGGCACGCCTTAAAAATAACATCTACATTAGCATATACTATAAACACACTAGCTAAGATTTTTGGTAAGTATACTTAATAATAACGATCAATAATTAAAACTTAATATTTTAAGATGCTTAAAAGATACATCTATGATAACTAATAGCGTGTTAAAATCCATTTCTCAATATACCTTCAAAATATTTTATTATTATTTACTATTTATATGGAATACATTTGTTTCTTTATACTATATGATCACATTATTATTATTATTATTATTATTATTATTATTATTATTATTATTATTATTATTATTATTATTATTATTATTATTATTATTATTATTATTATTATTATTATTATTATTATTATTATTATTATTATTATTATTATTATTATTATTATTATTATACTTTACAAATTATTTGATCAACTATTCATTTTATTATTATTTATTAATATTAAAATTGTTAAGATAAAATTAATTTATTTAATTTAAAATATATATAATAATGTAATTATTAAAATAATTATTTATATTTTTTAATTATTTTATATTTATCAATCGATTCTAAGTTTATCAAACACTTTTATAAAATTTAATAATTAACTCGCTATTTAATTAATTATTAATATTTAGAAATTAATAATTATTTATTATTAATTAATTAAATCGTTCGTGCATGTTAAAGAGAGCCATAATATTAGTCAAATAATATTTTCAGTTCGTCCTGGACGGGCCGGACCTGTCTTTATTTCGCCCGATAAGGCTTACGAAACCACGCATGCAAACGTCAGATTTATATCTGACGGCTAGAAATCAAAGGTTGTGGAACATTTTATCCTCGCCGTTCGATCTTATCCCAGCGGTTGCTTATGCAGTTCGTACCTTAGCGCTAAAATTTACGCATATTTTTCCTCAGTTCTCATTCTTGGAACAGACTTGAGAGCAAAAGGGAGACGATTCTTGTGCACAGATCTCGAATTCTTCCCCTTTTCTTACCCAGTCGCGAATCGATCGATTAGGGATTCGGCAACCATCTGGTTCGCTGTCGAGTCCGGGAATGCTGTAATCCGATCTTGGTTGGAGAGAAAACCCAGATCGCTTCGCGTCTTCGTGGATTCGTCTGCTCATTCTTCGGTTCGGGGGTACTTTTCCGTCTTCCCTCTTTTTATTCTCTTGTTGGATTCACGTTTAAGAATTGTGCTTTCCTGCATTATGTGAAATTTGATTCCATTTAAGTGTTTCTTGAGCTGGATTGGGTGTATTTTGTCCGTTCTCTGCTTAAAGATTGCGCGCTCTTGGTGCAGTTACGTGCTTGTGGTCGTTTAAGAATTCTTCTTGCGAATTGGATAACAAGTGTTTCAATAAATTGATGCTGAAGCACTACAATTTGCTGTTCTTTTTCCTTTGTGATGTTGCTACTAGCGAGCGATTTCTTTAATTTCACGTCTTTTTATAATTGTTATCTTCCTTGTATCAGTCAAAATTTGTATATAGTATCTAGTTTCGAGGTTCTTTGGACTTTACTGGTTCGCATTTCGTTCAACCTGATTATTACAGTAAGCCGAGTAGTGAACTGCATTTTTCAAGTTTATAAGCTCTACTGAATTGTCAATTCTATTTTATCTCAACAATGCAAGAAAACCTGATTAAGTATTGCAAATTCTTATCATTTATTGATTTGTTAACATGGACACTAAAACACTTGAATGAGTTAAATTGGTCTTTTCATGCTGGATGCAAGCTGCAGCTATAAAACTATTACTAGCATTGATTTTTTATTTACCCTCTGAACAAAGCAATGCCTTAGATTCAAACTTGATCGTATTACTAATACGGGGAATCCTAACCTTCAATATCTAGGACAACCATATTTTGGTGATTCGATACGGCATTACCGTTGCATATCGGTATTTCTTTGAATTTTTCTTCGAAATATGGAAGCATATTCACCAGTTACTGATGGAGACTCGGGTTGGGTACGTGCTTCATTAGATGTAAAAAATGCTTAGAAAATCTACATAATCACTTTGATTATGAATTCTTTATGTCATGTGTCAGGAACACGAGGATACTCGTACAAAATCTGAAGGGTTAACCAATATTGGTATAATCCCTAGTCTTTTTTTATGATTATACAATTAGTTTTTGTTGTAATAACTCTATTTCCTAAGGCATCTTACAGTAGTAGATATGAACCCAGATATTTGGTTTTGTGGGCCACTGGACTAGACCATAGAATGAATTCTTGCATAGTGTGACCCTTGGCTTTTATGATTGTGTTAGCCATATTTTATGGTTACAACTCAAAAGCTTAATGCTGTTACAAGTGGCTGTATCAAATTGTTTGTTTCCTCTGTAGAATATTTGATATTCCACGACTCTTTATTATGATGTCCCTCAATACTTTATTCTTTTGCTTATCTAGTTATCTTACATGATCAGTATTCTTATTTAAGTTTTATTGTATCTTATGGAAATTTGTTACTATAATTTCTCTTCATCCTGATAAACCACTTTCAGCCTGGCTATTTTACTTGTGCATTGATCTATAATATGAGATTGGCATTATCAGGCATTATCAGCACCCCGAGGAATACAACCTTCAATGGGGATCAACTCATTGGGGCCACCATATCTCTGGCCATCTGTTAGTCAACCGGAAGCAGATGATAATGAAAAAACGGAGTTATTATCGCTTTCTTGGAATCAGAAATATGATCGTTTTGCTGCTGGAACTGGTAATGGTTTCCAAATTTATGACTGCAAATCTTGCAAAGAAATTATGAGGAGAAATCTGCAAAGTGGGGACTTTGGGATAGTTGAGATGTTTCGTGACAACATCCTGGCTCTTGTTGGTGGCGGTGCCAATCCTCAGTACCCACCAAACAAGGTATTGATCTGGGATGATCAACGGAGTTGTTGCACTAATGAACTTGCATTCAGATCTAATGTTCGAAGTGTGAAGATGATACAAGATTGTATTGTTGTTGTTCTTGAACACAAGATTTACATTTACAACTTCGCATATATGCAACTTCTTAATCAAATAGAGACTACGTCCAATCCAAAAGGACTGTGCTGCCTCTCGCATCATTCCAACACGTCTGTGTTGGCATGTCCTGGGGAGGAGAAGGGACAGGTTCGGGTTGAACACTTTGGAGTGAAGACAAAATTAATCAATGCCCATGTTTCTCAGATTGCTTGTATAACGTTGACACATGATGGGCTTCTTCTTGCAACTGCGAGCACAAAGGGTACTCTAGTTAGAATATTCAACACAAAGGATGGCAGTCCCCTACAAGAGGTAGTATTCTCAAAATTTTCAAATTTCTGTCGATCTCCGTTTGGTAGGAAGGGCTAGTAAAGACACCTTATTCCTATTATACTGATATATAAGTGTCCAAGCAGCTCAAGTCTGAGCTTTCCATGCATGAACAATTAAGGAGTATACCATTTTCTTAGTTGAAAGATGTTAGAAATAGGGCATCACAACAGTTGACAGAATGGATATTATTATAAGTAATAAATCTCAAGATGGTCAGACCTTGACCTTCCATTATTACGATTAAAGACAAGGCGGATTATTGACAATCTAATTTGGGGTTTAGCAGTAGTTATTGCGAAGAACAGGAACTTGTTTGGTTTTGGAATACCTACCTGGATACACCAAGATTATGTTTTATAATTCATCTTGCACTCTTCCATCCCCTATTATCCCTGAATCTGTTGCAATGATTTGATCATGACTCCACTTTAAAATATATTCCCAGATTTGTTCTAAAAATCCTGAACTGTCACAGGAATACTATGGCCAAATGTAATTCCATGTTCATGAAATATGGTTGACGATTCTTATTTCCATGGATTGAAAATTTTCATTGGGTCGTGATCTGAATAGAATTATTTGTTGCAGTTGATACTGCATGCTGAAAATACTAAAACCTATATGCACCATCTTCTTAGTTTTCTTTTCCTTTTGAGGGTAAAAAAAGATGTGAAACCATTCTAGTTGGCATCTTTCTATATTATGAGATATGGGGATGTATAAGTAATACCATAAAGGCGTAATCAAGTATAGACATTCTTAGCTACTCTATCTTTGTGGGGTGTGTCATGAGTAGATATCGTGAAATATAATTTCCAATTTCTATTTTTCCAAGTCAAAAATAAACCAGATACTATTGCGTGTTTCAGATATTTGCAAGTTTTGCCATGAAAACTTCTAAGTTCTATCCAGTGTGAATAAGCTAAATTGAAATTAATTATGTTTGTTTCTGGATCATATTCATCCTGTTTTTGTCCTTCAAACTCACCATGTTTTTTGTTGTCAATATAGTTAAAACCAGTGCACTGTTAATTATGTTTGTATTCTTGCACGCCTCGGTTCCTACTCAAATGTTTGTACAATCTTTAAGATTTATTTGTATTCGTACTCATATCAGGAACTGACGATGTAGGTACGCAGAGGACTAGACAGAGCAGAGATATATAGCATTTCTCTCTCCCCAAATAAACAGTGGCTTGCTGTTTCCAGTGACAAAGGAACTATCCATGTTTTTAGTGTTAGGGTTAGCGTTGCTGGCGAAGATGTGTCTACGGAAGCTACTAATCAAGGTTCTGGAATGGTCTGTCAGCATGCTCGTGCCAATGCTAGCTCATCATTATCTTTTATAAAAGGTTGAGTGATAGCATTCCTTGACAGTTCTTTTCCCCTTTACAATTTATAATAATGTACTTTTTGCCCTCTCAATAATAAAAGAGTATTTATGTAACCAGACTTGAATGATTCCATCAATTTCTCTATTCTTGCTTAGATATAAAATGTGTCAAAAAATAAGCAATAAATTACTCTTTTAGCATGCATTTAGCAACATTTTACTTTAAGGGCCTGTTTGGATGTAAAATATCAAATAGGGCCTAAACCTTTACTGAATAGGAATGATAATATAGCTGAACTTCATGTGCAACTGATTTGAACCATACACATTCTTCTTTTCCCCTAAAAAAACTCACGTTCTGTTAAGAAGTCAACTTTCACTTATTCCAGTTGTATGAATTTAAAAAAAGTGTTCCTTGAGTCCATCAAATTGTCGAATAGAAGCTCTAAATATCACATTGTGCTCATGTTATTGATTCTATCCATTGTTTTTTATATGTTGAATATTTCTATCGGCTAATGTCTAATGGAACCTATGGGGCATTGTTATACCAACAAGAGGTGTGATTTAAAATTCCTAAAATTAATCTTTTACTTGGGAACATTGTCCTTATCTTATTCAAGGCATATGCCTAAGCTTTATGATTCTTAGTTCTCCTGGTTTCAGACCTTTTTGCTCTGTGTGATAGTATTATCATTTCCTTACAATAAGTATATGGGAACAATTTTCACACTCAAGTTAGCACTATCGCTTATGGAATACTTCCAAAGGGAAGAAATGATGACAGCATTGTCTTGTAGATGACCCAATTCCTTTTCTCAGGATATAATTTAGTAATAGTTGCACAGATGATTTTTTTACCTGGATCTAATAGGTGTCTGTCTTTTTGTCGCTCAGTTCTTACTGTTCCAAGGCGATGGAATGAAATTTGAGAACATGCAAATCCTCTTATGATCTCTAACTCTGCAGGTTTTCTACCTAAGGTTTTCAGCTCTGAACGGTCATTTGCTCAGTTCCACATGCCAGAAGTAACACGCTACATTGCTGCATTTGGAGCTGAGGATGACGTTATGATTATTGGCATTGATGGCAGGTACTATGTGATTTCTAAATCATTTTTTGTCTTCGAATTTCTCAGTGTTTCAGAAACAATGATGTTCTATGGTGTCTCCTTACTCGAGTTTCGGTACGATTTAACTTAGAATACCCGTCATTCTCATATATGCTACTCAACATGTTGAGACTGTCATTAGTGCCGGAGAAAAGTGATAGTATATAATTCCATTTTGCACTAGAATATACTTTAGCTTATATCAGTTTATTTCTCTGATTGTATAAACTTGCTTCACGGGGAACATCAGGCTCTTATTTGCCATCTATTGTCAAATGTTTGGAGTCTGCTACTATCCTTTTGTCATCATCGAGGGTCGATGGATGTCTTTGCTAATTCTCTAGAATTCGATTTCTCAATTTTTTTTCTATTTTGGGTATGAAATGGACAGTTTTTTTAAGCCTTCTCATTAGTGCATCATCTTGTTGAATTTCCAGCTTCTATAGATGCACTTTTGATCCAGTGAATGGAGGGCAGATGTTGCAAAAGGAGTTTGTGCGGTTTCTAAACGCTGATGGGCTACGATCATGACTTGGCGTTTCCCGGCTTTCAAGTACCACGATTCTGCAATATGTAAATATGTTGCTCTCTTGACATGTTAATTCTAGGGGCTGGACTATGGTTTCATGGAAGCACTTAAAACCACTTGGGTTTCTCATGGTATGTACAAAATAAAATTCCAGCATATAATTGCGGACGCTTCTATCTTAGTGCAGACATGCATCGATCAGAAGCAGACTCGAAATTCGCAAGAGACATGATTTGTTCTTCTGCTAGCACCTGCTTTGCCACGTTCGATCTGTTAGAAAGAAACTGAAGCTTTGCCAAGTTATATCAAAACTACGAAGAAAGAATGGCATTCGCATGCATGCACTACTTTTCTCATTCAGGTAGGAAAACTTTAGCTGGCATCATTTTCCTTAAATCAATCATCTTGTAGTAGTATAATTGAAGGGTTCGGATTTCATCATAGAAAACCGGGTTTCATCTATCAACGACATGTATTTTATATTGAAGCCGCTGTCTTAATTTACCCTTTCTTTTATAGAGGGACAGGAAAGACGTAGATACGTAGATACATAGCTTTCGCTGCAAACTATTCCTATATACTTGAATCTCAGAAATTGAATAAGATAGGAGAACAATGGCAGGGCGTGATATAATAGCAGTAGCACCATCTTGAATTCGATTACTAGCACTATAATTTATATACCTCTTTACTTTTTTAGTTTTTAACTTCCTTAGCTTGGACAAGACATTTAAATAATTTTTTAGACGTGGATTGAAACCTTTTTTACGGGTATATATGACATCTTGTCATAATAGTATAGCATGGCCAGCTCACATAGTGTGACGGAAGGCACGATCTTCCTTTTCTCTTGTATTAGGATATGAACCTTGTTTGAAATCAAAAAGTAGTACAACCAATCGCTTAATGAAGAAAATGAAAATTGATCGACGCAGGAAGATACATGCCTTCTGACCTAGATTTCATGGACAGGGTAAGTCATGAATATCTAATTTGTCAACCGAAAAAAGAAGTGCAAAAAAGTATGAATTATTCTTCAGCCACTACCAATTAAGATTGCTCACAGTGAGCTACAGGTAAAGGGTTGGACATTGAAAAGAATCACTGGAGTCATCTTGATTAATAATCATCTCCACATTTTTGGCAAAATTAAATGGATAGGAGCACAACTTTTCTATATATATTCGAAGGGTATCTCTTACTTTCAGTTAACTTAAAACATAAGGGAAACAATCTCCAACAAGTTGGACACTGTTATGTTACAGCCTCTGGTGCTGAATTACAATAAGGGGTGTGCAAGCAAACCAACCTTGTTGACATCAAACACACAGATGCAAATCCAAGACCCATCATGAGGCCATAAGCTGTCTTTCTCGCTTCCAACTTCAGAGATCTCTGAAGTAGAGTACCAAAGCTAGGGAGCAATGCTCCACAAGCAAAGACCATGCAGTAGTCAAGCCCGTTATAGTCTATGCCTGCAAGTATAGCTCCAATAGCAGATACAGGACCTGCAAGCCCAGTCAAGGCGGCAGCAGCCAAGGATCCGCGCCAGCTATCTGTTGCACTAAAGATGCAACTAGCAACAGCTGCACCTCGTGGAAGCCCATGCAGTGAAACAGGAAGGACCATGTGACGCCCAAGTCCATAAGCTTTTGGGGCAGCAACACCTAGTGCAAGCCCTTCTGCTAAAGCATGCAGAGAAACTGCCCCACATGCAAAGAATGATTGAAGAGTGAGAGCACTTAAGGATGGACCTGATGAATATTTGAGCTCATTGACAGAAGTCTTCTTGCGACGAGCGAGCCTCAGGATACTAGACGTAGACAAGTGGTAAAAGGAAGAACCTCCAATGAGAAGCAAGAAAAGGGTAAAAAAACCCATCTTCAATGAGAGAAGTAACTGCAAGGGTCGCCATGCAGCAAGAAGAAAAGCAATTCCTGAAGCCACACCCATTAAGAGAGAATGTTGCAGATAGAAAGCAAGAGAAAAAGATACAAGTATCACACCGCCAAGCAATGGCCCAAGACCAAATAATAGTGAAACTAAGAAGCCTGATGCATTTTCTGAGCTGCAACATGATCAAATAGATTTCATTTAAACTCCCGTCTCATAACTTGACATGTCATAAAGCTTTCAATAAATCTAAAGGTAAAACATTTGAATTGTTTGAAGAAAAACCTACGGCTAACCTGTAGTCATGGCTAAGGGTTTGGAGGACAGTGCTCAAAGTTTCCATGAATGCCACAGCAATGGTGCCTGCAGAAGCAACCTGAGAAGGATTGGCTTCCTGAAACAAGAATTAGACAATATAAGGTATAAAGCATGTCATGTAAAATTTGAACAAGTCAAAATCACACCTTCTGAGCAGGACAAATCATAATATGAAAATAAATTAAACGACTCATTACCTTGAATGCATCAGGTAAAACTTCTGCCATCACCATCCATATCATGCACCCAGCAGCAAAACCAGTACAAAAAGGCAGTACTTTGTGGAATGCATCAGCACAGAGAAATGAAGGGACAGCAACAATCGGCTGAAGTTTCAAAGATACGAAATATTTAATTATGACAACTCTAAGGAACACTTTACAAGTTAACAACAATGTACTATGCTTAAGAATATGCCACATTAGATTCCGCAACATGTTAATTGGAAATGCTTTAAGCACAAGCATAATGGAAATCTCTAGTCGAAGATTATTCTAAAGAACATAGAATGATTGAATGAAATGTAGTCAACTCTATGATCTGACCTAGAAGGAAGCAAATTGTTTTCAATGTAGAACTATGAAAATGTAAAATACATGAATTAAGATAACAGAGGAACATGATCTACCTGTGGCAAAGATGTAATAACACTCCACAGCATTGCATTTTGCGGAGAGACTCCTCGAGATGCAAGAACCATACTCACAGCTAAACCTTCAGGAATATTATGGACAGCAATTGCCAAAGTAACCAAAAGACCTTGAGAAAGTCCTTTGGAACCAGCAAACGATACACCAACACCTGAGCCTTCACCGAATGAGTGAAGAGTCATTATTCCCACAACAAGTATAACTTTACTTGCATCAGCACCTTTAATGTCGAGCATGCTTACTTCTCCATACTTTTCAAGAAACTATGATTAAGAATATCATTAATTAGTGCATACAATAATAACATCAAAAAGATGGATCAGGTAAAAGAATGTCATATGTTAATGGCAAATTAGAGAAACATTGATGAAAAGATATGCATCCATAGAATAAACAAGATGAACTTCTATTTTGTTTAGAGTTTGAACCAAGTAACAAAGAAACGGTCAGTATTTAAAGGCATCAAATGAATTTCTTTATGTAAACATAAACAAGATCACTTATCTATGCTAAGTGCACATTCTTTCATGCTAACTGAATTTCAAACGGTCAACATTTATTTCTTAATTGTTCATCAGCAACTTATCTGACACTGGCTAAATAGGCGAGAAGAGCTATGCATTGACATAACAAGATGCAACAACTTTCTCTATAAACATGAAAGGAGATAGCGAGCTAAGCATTCTTTCAATATTTTTAGTAACAGGTTGTGTAATTCAATTTCAAAAGAGGCTAAATAAGCAATTACTAAAGTTGCATGACGATAAAGAACATTGATAACAGTAACCAAAGGTAACTGACTAACAAGTTGTATCTCCTATTTCCTAAAACTTAAGATCAATTTATTCAAATGAAAGAATGCTAAATTCACATTAAAATATTAAAATTGTATGATAGCTAAAGATAAAACGTACTAGATACATAGACTTCAATGAGAAACATGGAAAACTGGTTCATAACATCAAACTACATCTTTTATTTAGACATCTACTACACTTCTATAGAGAATAATGGACACACCAAGGAGACAAAGAGATAATCATAACAAAATAACATATGAAACAACTATATTTCTAGTATATCCAATCATGATAAGGCTAAGCATGAAAACAGAGAAGTTGGATACCTGCTTACAAAGCCAAATGAAAATTCCTCCACCTAGAATCCCAATAACAACCCAGTTCCCATTTCCATAGACCTGACCCTCTTGTATCAAATCAAAGCTTGCAGCAAGCATCACTCCAGCAGCCAATCCATTACAAACACCTGCCCATTGTTGTTCCAATTCCACAAAGAAAAATGGAACTGCACCTAGACCTGTGGCAGCAGCCATGGCAAGAGTAAGCCACGCGACTGTCGATACTGAAACACGAGAACTGTCCACTTTCCTTTCGTCAAACTGTTGAAAAGTTTCCTTGAATCCATCTAATCCAGCCCCTCGATCAGTTCCCTCAGTAAGTGTGCTTTCTGTGTTTATGCGAGGTGCAGTTTGAGTTCTTCTGACAATCTCTTTTTCAGACACTGCCAAACAATGGACATGCAACAAACCAAGAACAATCACGAATATCAAGTGACCTCTAGGTATTGAGGCCATCTATTGATGCTATAACAAAAGGTTTGCTTTGCCTTTGATGCGTTTGTGCATGTACTTAGCCAAAGTAATGAAGCAAAACCTGCATTCCCTTGTATTATTCTGAACTCTTTTGAACTGAAATCATTGAATTCTCTTCAAAGTTATCCAAATTTGCACACAATTTTTTAACCATTGGACACTCTCAATCAGAAGATAATACTATCAAAAACTGCTGATAATCTAAATGCCGGTACTTGGAATTGCAAAGATGAGATCCTCATATACTTTTAGCTCAGCAGAACTTCTAATGCTTCTCTCCCTAAAAAATCCTAATGTTCACTGCACAGACAGCAAGCATCGGAATGAGCAGACAAAACAAGATGCGCAATTGGAAACATCAGTCAATAAATCTAGATCGCAGCACCTGACAAAAGAATGAAAATCCAGCAACACCGAGAATATTTGCACAAATACCTACCTGCTCCAATTACCTAAAAAAAACGAACTTGGTTGATGTTACATAGAATATATCAAGGAAATAAGAAGAAACCTAAGAAAAACAGAAAACAAAAACAAAATGCAAGTTTTCGCCCCTCAAATCTACAATCAAGTTCCCAATCGCATTATAGCAGAGTGGAGCTATTAAATTATCCTCCCAACTCCTCCATTAATCAGTCACGACACCAAAAACTCCGACAATGATGAACCAATCGAGGGAGCCTAAAAAATAGCCGAATTACCTCAAAGAATTCGAGAATTGAATGGAATTAGAAGGGGGTTCGGGGGTTCCAATCGCGAAGAAGAGGCTCCCGATGTGGAACATGGGACGCCGTAGAAGAATCGTCGAAGTCCACTGCATGCGACTTCGTTCTTGACCTCGAAGGTTGGGGGCAGAGAGAGAGAGAGAGAGAAGAGAGAGAGAGGAACAATTCCGTTTTCAAAGTTCGTAAGAAACGGATTAAAAAAGGTCTTTTTTTTTTCCTTTGGTTTTGGTAGCGGTACAAGGGGCGGAAACCACCAACACAAAGGTGGTTTTCAACATTTGGCCCATTAATCCGTTCTTCTCTTCTCTACTTTTGTCTTATGATAATTTATAAATTTCCATTAGAATAATTTGTTTCATATGATTTGAGAGGAAATATTCAGTTTCATAATTTAAAATAGTGTGCTTCAATTTTTTGAGATTACATTTATTTTTTTGGAGGAGGATAAAAAGAAGTCACTTGGGTTAAGAAACGATTAGACATATAAATATAGATCATAGTGGTAAAAAACGAACTCAGTATCTCTTTATCCATTTGGTTGTAGAATAAATTTAAAATAAATAAAATATTAGAACCTATATGATGTTAAAAAAACATATATATTTTTACTTTTATATTGTACGTGCATTGAAGAAAATAAAAGTTTTATGATGTAGCTAAATATTTAATTAAAAAAATTGGTGATCAAACATTGTAATAAATTATTAATTAAATATAAAAACATATGAGTAAAAGGTTAAACATGGTAAAAAAAAGGAAAAAAGATGAAATATGAATATCTTTGCAATTTATGAGAATATTTTTGTTCTTTTTTCAAAATTAAAACTGACAGTTTATGATTTAAGTAATTTCAGAAAAAAAAAGTAGATGTCGACTAAATTAATCATATTCAAACTAATTACACGGGAATGCGTGATGGATTAATTTCTCCACTAAATTGTGAAGTGAATTAGTATGATTTTGGTGAGTAAATTAGCCATTTTCAGCCAGATATAAGAGTGGTGAAATACTTGGTTCAAATTTTATTAAAGAAACTTGAAAGTAAGGCTAGAACACTAAGAAAGCACTCTCATTGAATCGACCCAAAAAAAAAAAGCATTCTCATTGAACATATCCGTAAATGGAAAATTTTTAACATCAAAAGAGCCAATTTCGCGAACGTATTCTCATCGGATATATCCATAAAATGTGAGAACAAAAAATAAAATTTATTCAATTGAATAAATTAATTCAACAACAAAATATTAATTTTAATCCTAAATGATTATATATATATATATATATATATATATATATATATTTGTGCATTATAAATTAGTTTTTCAGATAGACAAAGCGTTGTGCGTTGTTTGGACTTCCATCTTCAATGAGAGAAGTAGCTGCAAGGGTCGCCATGCAGCAAGAAGAAAGGCAATTCCTGAAGTCACACCCATTAAGAGAGAATGTTGCAGATAGAAAGCAAGAGAAAAAGATACAAGTATCACACCGCCAAGCAATAGCCCAAGACCAAACTAAGAAGCCTGAGGCATTTTCTGAGCTGCAACATGATCAAATAGATTTCATTTAAACTCCCGTTTCATAACTTAATATGTCATAAAGCTATCAATAAATCTAAAGGTAAAACATTTGAATTGATTTGAAGAAAAACCTACGGCTAACCTGTAGTCATGGCTAAGGGTTTGGAGGACAGTGCTTGAAGTTTCCATTAATGCAACAGCAATGGTGCCTGCAGAAGCAACCTGAGAAGGATTGGCTTCCTGAAAAAGGAATTAGACAAACTAAGGTATAAGAGCATGTCGTGTGAAATTTGAACAGAATCATAATAAGAAAATAAATTAAACAACTCGTTACCTTGAATGCATCAGGTAAAACTTCTGCCATCACCATCCATATCATGCACCCAGCAGCAAAACCAGTATAGAAAGGCAGTACTTTGTGGAATGCATCAGCACAGAGAAATGAAGGGACAGCAACAATCGGCTGAAGTTTCAAAGATACCAATATTTAATTATGAGAACTCTAGGAAAACTTCACAAGTTAACAACAATGTACTATGCTTAAGTACACGCCACATTAGATTCCTCAACATGTTAATCGGAAATGCTTTAAGCACAAGCATAATGGAAATCTCTAGTCGAAGATTATTCTAAAGGGCATAGAATGATTGAATGAAATGTAGTCAACTCTATGATCTGACCTAGAAGGAAGCAAATTGTTCTCCAATGTAGAACTACAAAATTTTAAAATACATGAATTAAGATAACAGAGGAACATGATCTACCTGTGGCAAGGATGTTATAACACTCCACAGCATTGCAACACTCCAGATGCAAGAACCATACTCACAGCTAAACCTTCAGGAATATTATGGACAGCAATTGCCAAAGTAACCAAAAGACCTTGAGAAAGTCTTTCGGAACCAGCAAATGATACACCAACACCTGAGCCTTCACCGAAAGAATGAAGAGTCATTATTCACACAAGTATAACTTTACTTGCATCAGCACTTTTCATGTCGAGCATGCTTACTTCTCCATACTTTTCAAGAAACTATCATTAAGAATATCATTAATTAGTGCATACAATAATAATATCAAAAATATGGATCAGGTAAAAGAATGTCATTTGTTAATGGCAAATTAGAGATATCACTGTTGAAAACATATGCATCCATAGAATAAACAAGATGGACTTCTATTTTGTTTAGATATTGAACCAAGTAACAAAGCAACGCTCAGTATTTAAAGGAATCAAATGATTTTTTTTATGTTTAACATAAAAAAGATCACTTATCTATGCTAATTGAGCACTCATCTTCCATGCTAACTGAATTTCAAATGGTCAACATTTTTTTTTCTTAATTGTTCATCAACAAAAAAAAATTATCTGACACTGGCTAAATAGGCGAGAAGAGTTATGCATTGACATAACAAGATGCAATAACTTTCTCCATAAACATGAGGAGATAACAAGATGAACCAATCGAAGGAGCCTAAAAAATAGCCGAATTACCTCAAAGAATCCGAGAACTGAACGGAATTAGAAGGGGTTTCGGCGGTTCCAATCTCGAAGAAGAGGATCCCGACTGTGGAACATGGGACGCCGTAGAAGAATCGTCGAAGTCCACTGCATGCGACTTCGTTCTTGACCTCGAAGGTTGGGGGCAGAGAGAGAGAGAGAGAGAGAGAGAGAGAGAGAGAGGAACAATATTGAGGAAAAGATGCCGTTTTTAAAGTTCGTAAGAAACGGATTAAAAAAGGGTGGATATTTTGGGAGGTGATGCGTCTTCATTTTTTTCCTTTGGTTTTGGTAGTGGTGCAAGGGGCGGCGAAAACCACCAACACAAAGATGGTTTTGCACATTTGGCCCATTAATCCGTTCTTCTGTGTTCTACTTTTGTCTTATGGTAATTCATAAATTTCCATTAGAATAATTTGTTTTATATGATTTGAGAAGAAATATTCAATTTTATAATTTAAAATATTGTGCATCATTCTTTTTGAGATATAGTCGGTCCCAAGTTCGGATAAAAGAGGAGGGTTATGTTAGGTCTCGACAGTCAACGTAAAACCTCGTCGAATTTCATGAGCATGGATCAACGAATATATTGCGTGAATGCTAGATCGTTATCCGTAAGTAATGCGTTGTATGACTCAAGTACAGTGATAAGAGAGCAAGAGCCGCTGCATCCTCGCTTGAATACAATGTTAAATGAGCAAAGGCTACCGCACTCTAATGGACGGAGACGGCTGAAGAAGCTAGTCCATGAGAGTAAGATCAGATTAGGCTCTTGGAATATTGGGATGTTAAATGGAAAGCGTTTTGAGGTGACACAAGTAATAAATAAGCGTAAGATTAATATATTGTGCTTACAAGAAATTAGGTGGGCATGATCAATGTCAACTGTTCCAAACTTTGGTATACGGATAAGGTAAAGAGAAGAAATGGTGTTGGTATTATTGCAGATGAAGAATGGAGGAAGAATGTTGTGGAAGTTAAAAGGATTGAGGATCGAATAATATATGTGAAAGTAATTATTGGAAAGGATACAATGGACATTATTAGTGCATATGCACCTCAAATAGAGACAGAATCACATCTCAAGGAGAAGTTTTGGGCAAATATGGAGGGGTTGATTGAAAGTATACCGATAAACGAGAAAATGTTTATTGGGGGAAACCTTAATGAACATGTGGGTAAAGAGGCGGGACCACATGTAAAGGTTCAGGGTGGTTTTGATTTTGGGGAGTTGAATGAAGAAGGACAAACTATTATCGATTTTTCTTTAGCATATAATCTTAAGATTGTCAACACTTGTTTAGGAAGAGAGAGGAACATCCAATCACCTACAAAAGTGGAACTCATAGGTCTCAGATTGATTTCTTTTTTACAATGAATCCTGATAATAGATGATGTACAAATTACAAAGTGATTCCGGGGCATGGGGTGACCACACAACATAAATTGTTAGTTCTTGATATGCGAATTAAATATATAAAATTAAAATGTCGAACAATTTCGAATCAAAGGATCAAGTTGTGGTAGTTAAAGGGGGAGAAGCGAGAGATTTTTAAGAGTAAGTTATTGGAGGAAGGAATGTGGGAGTTACAAGGAAATGCTAATAATGTGAGAAAATATGACACAAAATGTTGAAATAGTCGTTAAAATAATTTTAGGAGAATCAAAAAATTTTAGACCACGAGATAAGGAGACTTGGGGTGGGATGAGGATGCACAAAAAAATGTGCGTAATAAGAAGAATTGTTTCAAAGCTATACACTTAGACAATAGCTCTGACAATTGAGAAAAATATCGCTTGGCTAAAAAGGAGGCTAAGAAGGCAGTTGGTAAGGCTCGAGCGAAAGCATATGAGAGGTTTTATAAGGAGTTAGGGACAAAGACCGGGGAACAAATGATTTACAAGATTGCAAGGAATAAAGAGGAGTCGAGAGATTTTGCTCAAGTAAGATGCATAAAAAATGAAGGTGGTAATATTTTAGTTATTGAGAAGGCTATTAAGAATAGATGGGAAGAGTATTTCAATAAGTTATTCAATGATGGATGTGAAGGTTCCCGTTGCGAGTTGGATGACTTGACTGTTAGTGAATGTGAACTTAATAGGTCATTTTATCGCAGAATTAGAGTTGCGGAGGTTAGAGAAACTCTTAAGAAAATGGAGAATGGTAAAATTGTTGGACCGGATAGGATACCTATTGAAGTTTGGAAATATTTAGGAGAAAAATGTGTGTTGTGGTTATGTAAGTTGTTTAACGAGATTTTACGATAAAAAAA
>LTAE01003063.1:24840-35447 GCA_001647135.1 Pontederia paniculata | reverse complement strand
CTCTCTCTCTCTCTCTCTATCTATCTATCTCTCTCTCTATCTCTCTCTCTCTCCCTCCCTCCCTCCCTCCCTCCAAGGCATCACGTACAAAATCGATATTATATTTTCTCTACTTGCTTGTCCTTGGCTCGTTCCGATTTGTTAATCAAATTATGTATTCACTTGAGCTTGTCCATCATAAACGTGCTTCACCACCTGATACCATGCAAATGTTCTGAAATGTCTTAACCAACTATAATAATAACTATAGTTGTTCGTGGTATCAGGGACGAACCGAATTAGTACAGGAGAATGTTCTCAAATACTGAGATAAAATATTTCTTGTATCATTATATGATCAATATATTTTGTTATGGTAAATAGAAAATATGGATGGGGTTCCCTTAATTCTAGGTAAAGTGAATAAGCATGAGTGTGGGCCTTTAATTGTAGGTTTGCAGTACTTAGTAATTTATAGGCAGATTAGCAGTACTTGGTAATTTATGTGCCTTGGCGTTTGTACAATATTCCAACTAACACATTAAAGAGCTGATGGTTCCGATGAGTAGTTGCTAAGTAGTGCAGCAGGATATGGTCCCTAATTATGTGTAAAATCTGGAGTCATATATATCATAATTCATCTTTACATTTAAGATTAATTTTAAGAGTGTTAGACCATTATGATTATTAGTTTCTCTTTGAAATAAGCCGGAAAATTATTATTATAGTCAATTTTAGAAGATGTCAAATAGTTGAAGTGCATCTAGTCTGTGACTGAAAAATGTTGAATAAAACTATAAAATAACTTTTAACACATTCACAAACAAGGATAAAACAAAAGCAACCTACTCTATTTACAATGCATTGCTATTTAATTGATCATATGCTGAAGAATTAAAAGTCTTGACATATAATATAATTTTTTTTTTTAAATATGTGCATAGTTATGATAACTGATAAGATCAGAATACATACAGCTATTTCCTTTCTCAAAAAGAAATATACAGCTATATATTCAATACCATCTTCATTTATTTCACAAACGAATTGTTTTAAATATTCCAATGGGATTACCATTCACTGTAATGAATGGTTTCAGGTGGCCATTTTTAACAGTCTCTTGGATGGAAAAGTATTCATTGAGTGGGTGAGCCCTGCGATGCTGAAAGCATACCAATGGCAAGTAAGTTGTTGCAGGCATCATCTTCAAAGTTATATAAAGAATTTTCCATTCCACATTGAGATCACTAATCAGAACTAGGCATGATTAATTAATTGCAGATGAACACATCTGAAACAAGTTCTACTGAGAGTTCAGATATCTATTGTACCCCAAGCACCAAGGGTTTACTGCCAGATATCATCAGCCTGATACCGGAGCTTAATATCAGTTGTCACGAAAGTAAAGATTTGTGCATGAACATGATCTCTTGTGCTGTCTGCCTGCAGGTATGATAGCATGCTACTGAGACCATATATCAGATTTTGTTCTTTCTTTCCCTTTTAAGTTTTCATGAAAAAACCAAATCTGACTAATGTGGTAGAAGCAGCAAGATGTTTCGGCAACTTCACTGCCATGCAAACTACCTCATCTAATTGCAACGAATTGCACATACAGTCACAAGCTCAAGGATTCTGGGATACCTGTTGGATCTTAATTATACGATACAAAATCAAAGACGAGTTAGATTTTGGGAGACAATTCGTTGGTTGGTTTGAGTCATTACGAGGAATTAAATTGGTCCCATCTTAATTACTCACGATAATGCGTTCCTAGGTTTTGGTCCATAGCTCAGACTTGGCAAATGCATGAGGTCATTAATATGTGCAAGCTTAGCTTGGAGAAAACCCTCTCCATGCATATTGTTCTAATTTAACTGCTATGACTGATGGCCTTCATGAGAGTCCTTACATTGAACTATCTGCCACATGGAACGGATTACATCCATTGCAGAATACTTACTGTACTCTTCTTAATCTACCCCTGAACAATTCAAAAGGTGGCTAGGAAGGTTGAGTTTTAAGATCACTACTTTGTCCAGGGGGAGCAACCTTTTATTTAAACTTTCTATCTAATTTGGCCATAGTATATATGGGGAAGTCTGGTAGGTGGTTACATAAAGTTCCTCAACTTGTATCTTGCCGGGAATGGATGCAGTGCCAATTGGAGCTTATCTTGGGCAAGATTTCCTGGTTGGCAGGCATGCAAATCCTTAAAAGTTGCTGTACTGCAGCTTGCAAAATGTCATATATCTGTTCTTGAAGATCTTACAGCCACATTTGGTGGATATATGTTGCCTTTCAAGATAAAGAGTACTTCCAAAGTAAAATTTAGACTAGCAATCTCTATCTTTTTCCTGTTTCTACATTTTAGACAATTACCTGAATTTGAAAGATTCTTTTTGGTCATTAAGATAGGCATAACTTTTGATGCAAGTTCTGACCATCCATGTCTTTTCCAGCTCCTTGGTCTTTATTTTTCATGTCATAATCTTCCATGTGACATAGGCATGGAGCTTGATGCAAGCATGCGCTGATCACATTGTTAATTAATTCTGGTTCTTTTTCTCTGAGAATCCGATGCATGTCACTACTAATATTTTCTGTTTGCAGGATTTCAATTACCAGGAGAATGCAAAGAGATTGCCAGAGTGCAGACACATTTTTCATACAGGCTGCATAGATAAGTGGTTACTGCAACACGGCTCATGCCCTTTTTGCAGACAAGAAGTGAAATTTACTTGAGTGGTCCAGCAATTAGAAGGAAGATTCTTAATAACATTTAATCCTCTGGATAAATCACAATTCAGTGGATAAGAGTTTGTAGTCAGCTCAGCTGTGCATTGTCCTGAATTATCTATCCAACAAATACTCAAGTCCTGTACTTGTGCCGAGAGCTTTGTCGATGTA
This sequence comes from Pontederia paniculata, assembly GCA_001647135.1. Classification (NCBI taxonomy): domain Eukaryota; kingdom Viridiplantae; phylum Streptophyta; class Magnoliopsida; order Commelinales; family Pontederiaceae; genus Pontederia; species Pontederia paniculata. The sequence goes on along the minus strand of LTAE01003063.1, from coordinate 32,558 downwards.
AAATTTTCTAGATAAATAACAAGCACATCTTTGTTTGCCAAACAAGCACCGCGGTGGGGAACATTAATTGTTATGTTGGTACTGTTAAGGGCATCAATTCAGTAGCCGATAATAAAATGCCATATTTCACTACATTTGTCCATAAATTAAGAGGATACTACTACTCATGGTTGTCAAGACCACGATCTTGATCATAAGATATTAACTAAAAGATCGAATTCGTAGGATAAGTAGAATTGTAAAATTAAGATTGTAAGATCCCATCAATCCTATTATATTAGTTTAAATATTTTTCTTTTCTTTTTCATACTTTCTTTTAGAGAAATAAATGTTATAATGATAAATCATAAAAATGTGGAAAAATAATAAATGATAAAATGAATACTTAAAAAATGATTGGATATATTTGTATTTTTAATAAGCATATACCTAATGTAAGCCAATAGTAAACTAATATAATCATCTCATATATGATTTCAAGGTAGATACTCCAAATAGCATCGAAATTAATGCTTTATTACAACTCAATGTTCGACATGAGATATATAACATACTAATATAAAAAGGGAGTCTGACCATGTGCAACAACCACTAAAGCCTCATCGTTACAAACATCATCAACCAAACAAGTGGAAAATCAAGTATCCGCGGAAATCAATGTATGAAATATCTTCTTTCGAAAGCTTTTGAAAAGCTTGTATGAATAACATAACAATAAGAATAGATTGTTCATCTTAGAACAAACATGATATTTACTTTATCTAAGAATAATTCAATGTAACAATAGAATAATATATATATATATGTTAAGATAAATCAATGATAGAACGTAATCGAATTTAATCGGTAATTCAGTGTTGTCTCATAAAATCATCGATAAACGATATAGGTAATGGTAAGAATCAATATTCTAACATTATTTATTTAACTTAATGATCAATGGAAGGACATTACTAGATGATCGATAGTTTGATATATAATGGCATCAACAATAAAAATTGATAAACTAATGATCGTGAAAAATGTTCTTTCAATTTTTTTATTTTTTTTATATAGTAAGAAGAGCTCTTCTTTTTATACGACATACCATGAAAAATAATATCATATGTCGGTAGGTTGATGGTGAATTAAGCTACGACATACTCTTTTCTTAGGGAATAATACATCGCACATATTGTGTAGAAATCTTTTTGTTATACGGGGTGGAGAATCTCGCACAACAACAATGAGGATGATGGTGTTTTGCCTTCATTAGCAGTGTGTTAAGTTTTGTTACACTACTTGCCTCCATCAATAATCACTAATAATAAACTTCAAATGCAAAGGTATAACTTGATATCTTTCATATTTTGGTTTTTTTATCTTTATTAGCCTATTACCTATCTTTGGTGCATCATTTAGAGTTATTTGGTGTGATTCATCATTGGTGAAATGTAGGTGACTCTAAAATAATCAAACGGTAGATACATATGTACGATCAATAAAGGGTTCATTATTAATTAATCAAAGTTTGATATAAATATCAATAATGTTCATGAGAGAGGGTAGCACACATCAACATACTTATATAATTTTCATAATAAATTTTAATAAGGGTAGATTTGTAACTTGGATCAGCGGGATAAAGTGAAATTTTGGCATTTTGTGCAACGACTAAAATCATCACGCACCCCTGGGCGCACGTCGACGCGCGCTTGGGTTACGGCCTAGGAAGTGCTACGACCCCACCATAGTTATCCATGGGGACCATAGAGGTCTATTGGATACCGTGGTGATGCTTCTCCCATCGCCAATGCTTGTTTGGGATTATAATGTTTCTTTTGTGTAAGTTCTAAAATTTACTCGAAAGAGACAAAATTTGTTTCTTAGATCACATATGACTTAACTTAAGTGTGTATAATCTCATACAAAATGGAACCTACAATCTTAATTAATCTCATATAATCAAGATCTATAATGGGTTCTTACAAGAATTTAAATTAAAAATCAAAGAAAGACTTAACATATGACCTAAGCATGTTTATTTAACATGAAAATCTAAAATTCATCATTAAATCATGTCATTGTTTATATTGGATCATTTATTGGTGTTCCTTTTATCTTCGATCTCCACTATGATGTTCTCGAGCCCTTGTTATTTGCTAGTATCCCTCATTTCTTCTCCTTGTGTCATTGTCTTCCATGGTATGAGAAAAATACCTAGGATCAAACTAGGAGAAAGAGGCATCGGGAAGGGATTTCAATAAAACTAGAAGATTTTTCCTTAAACACACTCCCCAAATGATAAAGATTGGGAGAGAAGCCGTGTGTCTTCTCCTCTCCCCTTGGGCTACGATTTGGCCATAGCAATCATTCTTCTCCTTCTTTCCCTTTTATAATTGAGGGGTCATACTCATCCAATGTAGCTAAGGATGATAATGATCTAGTATTCATTCTCTTGCTAGTGTGATCAAAGTTATCATCTAATAGTTTGATATTTTAACGCTCTTAGTTATTGGGTTTGGATGAAAAAAAAAAGAATATTGTTGAAAATCCAATTACATTAAATAGAAAAATGAAAAAGTTTTTTCGAAGCCACTCATACATAGTGAGTTCATTTATTTTACTATTGATATATACAAGATTCTAAATTAATACCACTAACCTTCTCTTTTTCTTCCGCACAAAAGAAATTAAATGTTCCATTATGTGAAATTTTTAAGATATATATATATATATATATATACGCGTGTGCGTGAGTATACGTGCATGTGTTGAAGTACAAAATAGATCGGGCTCACTTTGTTCAACCTCCAACAGAAAGAATTATAATGTACATCATGCAATTAGTTGATTGTGATTTGATCCTGCATGTTCCAACATCTATGAAAAGAATTCAAAGGCTTCGTTTGAATCCATGAACTAGGCCCAGAACCAGCCCTAATTTCGAGTGATTCTACCAAACACACCACAAGTTTTTTATGGGGTCCAACAAAACTTAAGGGTGTCGTTTTGATGCGAGAACTTGTGTTCTTGTTAGTCCCCAAGAACTAATCGATTGGATAGATAAATTCTAATTTGGTAATTGGATGAAAAAATGTAATGATGAAGAACTAAAAAGTTGATTCGATATTTTAATTCGATCAATTTTTGGATGAACTTCTAGAACTAAATTTTTTTTTAAAAAAAAAAAGCCAAAAACTATTAAATATATATATATATATATATTTATGACAATTGATTTATATTTATTTTATATACTTAATTAATTAATAGTTATTATTTACTCAGTTAAATAAGAAAAATAGAATTTAATATAATATTATATCAAAGAGTAGAATCATGTATTAAACATTTTTTTTAATTTGATTAAGGATGAACTAACGAATAAATTAATACCAAAAAATAATTAAGATAATATAAATATTTTTTTAAAAAAAAGAGAAACATAAATTTGAATTTACGTAAAAAGGATGAACACAAAAAAATTTAAAATAGAAAAGAATTATTTTCAAATAATTATCTTAATTAAATACTATAATATAAATTATGTAATAATATTTTAGTTCAGAGACTTAATTATAAGGCTAATTAAAAATTAGATAATGTAAAAGTACAATATTCAAAATAAAGTTAAAAAATGAAAGAGATAAAAATAAAAAATGAAAGAAAAAAAAGCTAAAAAATAAATGTTTATCATTTATAAGCATAATAATATAAATTAATAATATAATTCATTTTAACATTACTATTTGAAACTAAAAAATAATTTATTAATATATTACTAAAGTAATAAATATTTTTAAAAATATCATATCATAAAAAAAAGTTAAAAATGATGGTTTTTGGAACCAACCTTAGTTCCAACAAAAGTTGAAACTTATTTTTACTTGATTTTGATCACACGATGCTTTGACGAGAATCAAATTCTTGTAATGATTTTTTTTTGCTACTATTTGCCAGAACCAACGGGAACTAGGGCTAGTTCTCGCCCTAGTTTCCGCTGCCAAATGGAGCCAAGTTGCAGTCAACGCATCATATTTCTATATGAGTTCTTGCTTTGATTAAGAACTTGATTGATTCTGGCTAGAACTTACTTCAATTTTTTTTTATCTTTTTGCATAGGCCTAAAAAGTAGGTTTTTTGGCATATATATTTATTATTTGATTATTAGTATATATAACTATGTTATTTATTATATATTAATAAATCATGAATCTTGATAATGACTTAATAAAAAATATTTTTTTGTTTACTATTCTAATATATTAAATTATACTTTTTTCTAAAAATTGATAATAAATAAATTTTATATTTTTTAAAAAAAATTGTGCAATGGTCTTATTCATTAATAAATAATTATTAACTTCATTGTTACTGTTAAATAATTATTTTGATGGTCATATATTGTTGTATTAGTATATTATTTCATTGCAATTAAAAAGGGCATTTATTTATTTTTATATAAAATATTTCAACATTAAATTAACAAATAAGTATTTATTTCAAATATGAAATTATGTACATAAGTTAGATTATAAGGTTAATTTGATATATTTTTATATCTATTTTAATCAATTTATTTTATTATATATAAATGAAAACTTTGTAATTATGATTAATTTGATATTATAAATAAGTTACATTTGAATTTCAACATTAAATTAACAAATAAGTATTTATTTCAAATATGAAATTATGTACATAAGTTAGATTATAAGGTTAATTTGATATATTTTTATATCTATTTTAATCAATTTATTTTATTATATATAAATGAAAACTTTGTAATTATGATTAATTTGATATTATAAATAAGTTACATTTGAAGTAGGATCTAATTAATTCATTAATCAAGATAATTATCTTATTGATTATAAAACTGTATAAATAAGTTTCATTTGGTATGATTAATTATTTATGAATATTTGCAATATTTTATTATATTACATTAATAATTGTATAAAATAATAATTTTTCATAATTTTTATTTCAGCTTAATATTTTATCTTTTGGGAAAATAAAATTATATTTTTTTCTCATTTAATCAAATAAAATATTTTTTTAGTTCTAAAATTTTATCTAAATATTCATCAAACTAAAATATCTAATCAATTTTTAAAATTTTTTAATATTAAATTTTAATTGTATCTATCTAATAGTTTAGTTCTTGAGAATTATAAAAAAAAAATAATTTTTTGCATTGAAACAGCACCGAAATGAAGCTGTCTAACAATCAGCGTATGATCAGCTGTTCACAATAAAGGGTTGTATGTTCAAACTTCAAAGTCTGAGTCTTGGCTGATTTGAATAGTAGGACTGTATTTCAACTTACATGAAACGCAAGACAATAGTTTGGTATTCTATGTTTAAAAGTATTTTAGTAAAAATTTATTCTTCCTCATCTCAACGGAAAAGAAAGTCTTGCCAGCTTACCCATATATTTAATTATTGCATATGTTAACCAGAAACCATTCAGCTCGATCAAGTTAGGTGAAAGTCACCATGGTACGGTAATGTTAGTTTTCTTGACGTCAAAAAGTTTATCAGATAAACCAAGTTTGGTTGGCACACCTGGTTAGCAGGGGTGTGTCCCGGGTTGAGGGACCGGGAGCTAGTAGCCCCGAGTTCGAGCCCCGGAGTCGCCAATTTGGCCAGAGGAATACCACTTCTGCTCTTTCACCTCGACTCCGGATTAGTCAGGTGCTAGTAGCCCTGGACACCGGGGGCCCCTCAGGGGTACCCANATGTTAAAAAATTATGTGTCAATTTTTTCCTTTTATTTCCGTTGTTCTATTTCGATTGATATCTCTCGACGTAATAATCCCAACATATATTTTATGTTTTAATATTACCATTTAGCTTTTAAATTGGGTAACTTATATGTTTCGAAGATATTGCAATACACTTTTCCAAGAAGATAATATAATATAATATAATTTTTTTACAACGTTAATTAGAAAGGACTTTATGAGACTATCGAGTGATCTTTTATATTTAAAAGGGTAAATTATAAAGGAAAAAAAATCTAACTTGAACTTTTATTTTTATCTAAAAGTCATAAACTTTTAAATTGACTAAAGATTTAGCGATATAATTTCATTGGGGAAAAATGTTGAACATTGATTGTACATTTGTCACTTGGATAACGTATTCTGAACTTTTATTATTTTTTTTTGCAAAAAATTATCAATATTTTTAATTTAATTTTATGCGATTCATATTGTTAAAATCAACTAAACTTTATTTAGGCTATATATCTAAAATAGTATTAGTATTTCGATGCAATAAGTTAGAAAGATAGTGAGTTAGTGGCATAATTAATTATACATGTGACAATTGTCGAATCGACATTTAAGACTTGTTTGACTTAGTTAATAAAAATTACTTGATAATTATTAATACTAATAAGTCTTTTAAATGATGATACTTATTTTAAAATATAAATAATTATATATTTAGATAAAAATACTGATATTACCAATAAGTAGTTATAATATTTATTAAAGTAAATATCGCCAATTTGGCCAGAGGAATACCACTTCTGCTCTTTCACCTCGACTCCGGATTAGTCAGGTGCTAGTAGCCCTGGACACCGGGGGCCCCTCAGGGGTACCCAAAAAAAAAAAAAAAAAAAAAAAAAAGTTTATCAGATATTTTTCGGGTTTTCACAACAAACATTATCAGCTCTTTTGGGCCTTTTATATTTATTAATTTATAATAAGATTAAATTATATTTTATTCTATAAATTAATAAAAATATTTTATTATTGTGTCTTGAATTATTTTGTACTTAAAATTATGAAAAAAATTAAGAAAAAAATGAATAAATGATGATAGTGAAGGATTTGACGGTTGGATCTTTACAAATTAGGGTTAATTTTTTTTTAATAGTAAAAATTATTTGATGACGATCTTCTTTGCATGTAAATATTTTTTTCTTGTTTACATCAATTAAAATGATTTTACTATGTTAAAAAATTATGTGTCAATTTTTTCCTTTTATTTCCGTTGTTCTATTTCGATTGATATCTCTCGACGTAATAATCCCAACATATATTTTATGTTTTAATATTACCATTTAGCTTTTAAATTGGGTAACTTATATGTTTCGAAGATATTGCAATACACTTTTCCAAGAAGATAATATAATATAATATAATTTTTTTACAACGTTAATTAGAAAGGACTTTATGAGACTATCGAGTGATCTTTTATATTTAAAAGGGTAAATTATAAAGGAAAAAAAATCTAACTTGAACTTTTATTTTTATCTAAAAGTCATAAACTTTTAAATTGACTAAAGATTTAGCGATATAATTTCATTGGGGAAAAATGTTGAACATTGATTGTACATTTGTCACTTGGATAACGTATTCTGAACTTTTATTATTTTTTTTTGCAAAAAATTATCAATATTTTTAATTTAATTTTATGCGATTCATATTGTTAAAATCAACTAAACTTTATTTAGGCTATATATCTAAAATAGTATTAGTATTTCGATGCAATAAGTTAGAAAGATAGTGAGTTAGTGGCATAATTAATTATACATGTGACAATTGTCGAATCGACATTTAAGACTTGTTTGACTTAGTTAATAAAAATTACTTGATAATTATTAATACTAATAAGTCTTTTAAATGATGATACTTATTTTAAAATATAAATAATTATATATTTAGATAAAAATACTGATATTACCAATAAGTAGTTATAATATTTATTAAAGTAAATAT
>LTAE01003063.1:0-23561 GCA_001647135.1 Pontederia paniculata | reverse complement strand
ATATTTACTTTAATAAATATTATAACTACTTATTGGTAATATCAGTATTTTTATCTAAATATATAATTATTTATATTTTAAAATAAGTATCATCATTTAAAAGACTTATTAGTATTAATAATTATCAAGTAATTTTTATTAACTAAGTCAAACAAGTCTTAAATGTCGATTCGACAATTGTCACATGTATAATTAATTATGCCACTAACTCACTATCTTTCTAACTTATTGCATCGAAATACTAATACTATTTTAGATATATAGCCTAAATAAAGTTTAGTTGATTTTATCAATATTTTTAATTTAATTTTATGCGATTCATATTGTTAAAATCAACTAAACTTTATTTAGGCTATATATCTAAAATAGTATTAGTATTTCGATGCAATAAGTTAGAAAGATAGTGAGTTAGTGGCATAATTAATTATACATGTGACAATTGTCGAATCGACATTTAAGACTTGTTTGACTTAGTTAATAAAAATTACTTGATAATTATTAATACTAATAAGTCTTTTAAATGATGATACTTATTTTAAAATATAAATAATTATATATTTAGATAAAAATACTGATATTACCAATAAGTAGTTATAATATTTATTAAAGTAAATATTGACTAAGATACCCTTAAAGTTATATAATAATAATAATATTAAAAAATATGATAAAAAAGTAATATAATTAGTTAAAATTAATAAGTAATAACTTTAAAAATAAGCAAGAAAAATTCTAATTATTTTTTTTCAACTTACTTAACAACTTCGAAGTATTTTTTTATTTATCAAATATGAAGATTTTTTATAATTTACTTATGAATAATTTTAATCTATTTATAAGCTAAGCTAAATATGCCCTTAATATCTTATTTTAACGAACTGCACAAGATATTAGGTTTGCAGCTAATTTGAAGGTTGATAAATTTCTAAACAAAAAAAAAGTTTAAGACTAAATTTATGAAAAAGCAAAAGTTTGAGCTCCTTAATAAAATTTACCCTATTTAGAAGTCGCTTAGCTTTGTTTTTGAAATGTTAAAAACAATTAAATGTTTGTGCCGAGTGGGTTGGGTTTTTAGGTCAATTTCTAAATGTTCCTTTTTACCTAAACTCAAGGATATAATTTTGTAAAGAACGCTAAGATAAACATAATTTATTAAATTCAATAAGTTACTAACTATTCAAAAGCTTAAAACATTGAAAAGAGACTTAATAAAAATAAGTCGCATATATATTACTAAATATGGACACATAGCAATCTTGGTTTTGATCAACTATCACCTTGAAATTTGTCTCGGATACTTCGGATTGTCTCGGTCTCGGTTGTCATGGATGAGGTGAGGCTCTTAATTAACATAAAAGTATGCATAAATAAGAAATTATAAAATTATTTATACTCTCAGATGGAGATACTCCAGAATTATTATGTATATTAATAATTAGTAATAATAGCGTCAATATCCTATCTGCATGCAAAGGGTGAAATGGGAAATTTGCATGTGCGTTCAAAAAAGGTCTAGACTCGGGGGAGGCTCTTGAGCCAGTCAAACTCAGATTGGTCGGACAAATTAACCATTTTTCACTGGAACGATTATCAGTTTAAAAATGGGATGAATAAATCAATAAAAAAAATATCAAAGTAGCAAGATTTGATGACTTTCGAGTCTGTTTGGCTAATCTTATATAAATAAATTTTAAAAAATTTCTATGTTTGATAACTAAAAAACATACTTATAAGTTGTTAGATAGCTATAAATAAATTTTAGAAAATCTTTATGCTTTATAACTAAAAAATATATTTATAAGTTGTTAGATAGCTATTTATAAGTTGAAAAAAAATAAGCAAAGTCTCCTCTGCTTATTTTTAAAATTATTAACTTATTAATTTTAATCAAATATATTATTTTTTTATCCATATATTTTAATATTATTATCATATAATTTAAGGATATTTTAGTCAATATTTATTTTAACAAACATTGCAACTACTATTGATATTATCATCCTTTTTATTCAAACATATAACTACTTATATTTTAAAATAAGTATCATCACTTAGGGTCTGTTTGGCTTAACTGATAAAAAATACCTGATAAGTACTAATACTGATAAGTATTTTAAATACTGATACTTATTTTGAAATATAACTAGTTACATTTTTGGATAAAAGTGCTGATAATATCAATAAGTAGTTGTAATAATTGTTAAAATAAATATTGACTAATATACCCTTAAAGTTATATGATAATAATATTAAAAATATGGATAAAAGAGTAATATAATTGGTTAAAACTAATAAGCCAACAACTTTAAAAATAAGCAAGGGGACCCTGCTTATTTTTTTCAGCTTATAATTAGTTACCTAACAACTTATAAGTATATTTTTTAGTTATCAAACATGGAGATTTTCTAAAATTTACTTATAAATAATTTTAACCTACTTATAAGCTTAGTCAAATAGGCTCTTAAAATGCTTATCAGCATTAGTAGTTATCAGGTATTTTTTATCAGCTAAGCTAAACAAGCCCTTAATAAAATATAAAATACCCAACTCACTGAATTAATGCCTTAAATATATGTTTAGATTATGTATTAAGTATACTTAATCATTTTTCAACAATGTGAGTTTGTTTTTAAAATTGTTACGGATTTTGGTGAAAAAAATATTTAATTTTGAGTTTGATTGATGAAATCTAGTTAATTCTTTATGACTAAAAGGAGCTGTATTGAAATGTAGTATATAAATTAAGAATTGTTTTTATAAACTTCTCTAGAACTATCGTAAAAATCGAGATATCATTTTGATGTATAAAATCGGATAGAAGTATATTTGAACTTTTTTTATTAGACAATTTAATCCAATCTTTGATATTAAATTTATTCAAGTTATTTTAAATTATTAAATTATTATTTTAACCTTTTAAATAAAAAAATGAAGGCAGAGCTTGATGAAGCCCTTGCTCGCCTGCACGTGTGTCACTGATCCCTTCTTTTCCTAACATTTTTCTCTTTTCACTCTTGTCAACGGATATCATATGAATGATATCAAGCTATCTTTACCGCTTTCTAGGACTTTCATGTATTTTGTCATGTTTCCTAAGGATTTATAGCTAATTTTTTTAGTTTTGCCAACTAGTGGCCTAGGAATAAGCAAACATAGTAAATTGCACACCCACCCCCACCCCCCGAATATTCCTCCATGTTATTCTTCGTTATCCTATCCCTCGGGGTTATGGTATAGTATAGGGAAGCATGCTAACGCTATACTTCATTGTAGCATTTTCCATTGTTGAATAAATATTGCTTGAGGCAAGCTCATTTCCTAAGCAAATGTTGTTGTTTCTAGTGTGCATGCCTCAATTACGAGATTGGAACCCCGCTTTATGACTAACTTGCTTCAAGACACCCTTCGTATAGACGGGGCCTACGTTTTGAAGCCCAAGCCATTTCGAAGCCCCGTGAGCCATCAAAACATTGACGATCGAGCACCCGTCAAACGTTCACTCAAGCGCCACCATTCAAAACTCTCTACACGGCACCGCTCCGCGGCCTCGTCGTGTCCTAAGACTTTCGTTGTTGATTCACTCAAAATCCACTCAAAAAGGCTTGTCTAAGCACCCTGATCACCTAGACGCCGCATGTGGCCGTGTCCTACACAAACACCCCATGACAAGTGGGTATCAGAGCAATTTTGTTGGGTTGCTCTGCGTTGCTAAATGGATTCCAGTTCTGAGGTGATAAATGGTCAAGAAAATCAAGAAAAAGTTTGTGTGCCGCTGGCCCCGAAGTGCGGTTGCGCGAGATCGAAGGACATGATGACCGTATTCGAGAATCGCCTTGCCCGGCTAGCCATGGACATGGACGTAATTCGGGAACAACTTGGCTCACAACATTCGATGAGCATGATGGACGTGCATAAACCATGGAAGCAACGATCATGAACCTGAGGCAATCAATGGATGGCAAGTTGGTCGCCATGCGAGATGCCCTTCGGGAGGAGTTTGATTTCAAGCTCAAGTTGCTCGGGTGTTGTGCAACAAGTACTCAGGGATACAGACTTGGTCTACCTCACGAGCGAAACCAAGGTCGCGACCTTACAAAGGTGAAAGGTCGGCCAAGGAGATCAAAGACTTTCTTTGGAATGTTCGATGGTACCTCGAGGCTTGGTGCATTACTTTGGAAGAAAGAATGGTGATCAAAGCCTCATTTTTCCTGCAAGATGCAGCAAACTTGTGGTAGCGTTGCATATGCAAAGACATCGATCAGGGAGACATGGAGTCAATTGAGACGTGGGAGGAGTTCAGTGAGAAGCTCAACACTCACTTTTGCCCCGTCAATTCGGATCTTGAGGCAAACATGGCTTTGTTCCACCTGGAGCAAAAGGGATCCTTGAAGGACTACATCAAATAGTTCATTAAGCTCCGCCTTCAAAATCCTCAAGAGGATGAGAAGATCCTTCAAGCAATATTCGTCAACGGCCTGAAACTTTGGGCTCGTATGGAGTTGGACAAACAAACAACATTGCACCAACCTATGCGCTCTGCTTGCTGTTGTTGAAGCACTCATCGAGTGTGCTCCAAGATCGACGATTGCACCACTGAAGCCTCGGGCAAGGGCAACAATGGGGGAGATTACAAGCTGAAGTTGTCAAACAAAGGCAAACCACATGCTCCGCACGGCGACAAAGGCAAAGAAGCCCACGGGAAGAAGCCCTTCAACAAGGAGAACCCGAAGTGAGATCCACCAAGTCCTTGCTACATTTGTGACGGAGCGCATTGGACGCGGGATTGTTCAAAGCGTGCCACCATCAATGCAATAGTTTCGGAAGAGAAGGAAGTAGAAGAAGCCACCCTTGGATTCATGCATGTCATCAATGCCATCAAAGCTTCAACTAGTACCTCCTCGAGCGCTAGGCTTTACACCGAAGTCGAGCTGAACAGGAAGATTTTCTACGTCCTCATCGACACGGGAGCGTCAAACCTCTTTGTCTATGGCCGCCAAGTTCCTCAAGCTTGCGGTCAAGAAGGCACCCATGACCTTCAAGATGATGAATTTGAAGTTGATCTCTACAATCGGGATAGCACCTGATCTGAAGGTCCGCATCGGCAAGTGGTCGGGAAGCTTTGATGCCACTGTGGCACCAATGGACAACTATGACATCGTGTTGGGGATGACGTTCCTAAGACACATAGCAACATATTTCTTCCTTCTGATGAACTCTTTGGTGATAATGAATCTAAAGGGACCCTACAACATTCCTGTGAAGTTGGGGACTAAAGCGAAGACCAAGACCCTTTCGGCCATGTAAGTGGCGAAGGGGTTGTGGAAGTTGGAGCACACCTTCTTAGTGGCTCTCATTTCAGAAGATTCCAAGCTTCCTCACTTGACACAATGCCTCCCAAAGTTTTTCAAACCCTTGAGGACTTCGCGTATGTCATGCCCTCATAACTTCCCAAATGATTGTCGTCGAAGTGTGAAGTGGACCATGTCATCGACTTGATCCTGGGAGCGAAACCACCTATTGGAGTTCCTTATCGACTCGCCCCGCCCGAGCTTTTGGAGGTAAGGAAGCAACTAGTTGAGCTTGTTGAAGCGGGATTCATGCAGTTCCTCCAAGTCGCCCTATGGTGCTCCAGTCCTCTTTTAAAAGAAGCATGGTGGGAACTCTATGAATGTGCATCGACTATCGGGCCCTCAATAAGTTGATGGTGAAGAACAAGTACCCTATCCCTCATGTGATAGACTTGTTCCCAGCTGGGCGAAGCAAGATGGTTCATCAAGATGGACCTTCGTTGGGCTACTTGCAAGTTCAAATAATAGAAGAGAATGTGCAGTAGACGACGTGCTCCACACGGTATGGCTCTTACGAGTTCTTGGTGATTCCATTTGACCTCACCAATGCTCTCACAACCTTCTGCACTTTTATGAATTGGGTCCTCCAGTGCTTCTTCGGTCAGTTTGTGGTGGTCTACCTTGAAAACATCATGAATTATAGTCGCACCATGGAGGAGCATGTCCAACACATTCGCTAAGTGTTCGAGGTGTTGTGGCAAAACGAGCTCTATGTCAAACGGGAGAAATTGCACATTCGTGCAACCTGAGGTGTAATTTTTTGAACATGTTGTCAGGCATAACCAACTGAAGATGGATGGGGAGAATGTCTACGCTATCCAAGAGTGAGAACCTCCCAAGTGGGTTCCCGAGTTATGATTTTTTCCTTGGCCTCACAGACTACTACAGGTGGTTTGTAAAGGGTTACTCCCATGTGACGACCCCTTTGATGAACCTCCTTCAGAAGGCTTATCGGTGGGAATGGACGCCTAACTCCCAGAAGACGTTTGACAATCTAAAGAGGGCCATGATCGAGATGCTAGCTCTGTCGAATCACCTATTTCCCTATGAAGTCTAGACGGATGCATCCGATTTTTCGATCAGGGACGTCCTAATACAGGAGGGACATCCTATGGCGTTCGAGAGACGCAAACTCAATGACACGGAATGACGCTATGCTGTGCAAGAGAGGGAGATGACCACCTAAGGACGTGGCAACATTATCTACTTGGATCACATTTTGTAGTGAGGATGGACAATGTCATGACGAGTTACTTCGATACGCAAAAGAAACTCTCACCAAAGCAAGTAAGGTTGTAGGATTTTCTTGCGGAATTTGACTATGCCATCAATTACAAGCCCGACAAAGCCGATGACTTATGAGCCAATGAGCGGAACTAGCAAACGTTAGTCCCTCTTAGGGAGTCTTGATTGCCAGGATCAAGTCAGTGTTGGTCTCCGATCCAACCACACAGAACCTCCGGGAGCAAGACAAGGAGGGGAAAACTCATCGCTTTTAGGTTGAAGATGATTTCATTCTCACAAAGGGACATCACTACTATATTCATCAAGCAAACAATTAACGGTGAGAAGTTCTAAAGTAGAGTCACGATTCAAAGTGGGCGGGCCATCCTGAAATCCATGCACCTTAGCTCTTCTTGAAGAGCGTTTCTATGAGCCACGAATGGAGAAAGACGTCGACGCTTATGTAAAGACTTGCCTTATCTGTCAGCAGGATAAAAGCTCAAATTGAGCATATGCTAGGATCTTGGAACCCCTGTTTATTTCAGAGTGGCCATGGAAGGATGTCATCATGGTGGTAATTTCATCACAAAATTACCAAAGTCTCAAGGGACATGCACCATCATGGTGGTAGTTGATTGGTTTTCGAAGTATATCATCTTTTGCGTTAGTTCTCCAAGTTGTCTGACCACTAAGCTGCAGAACTTTTCTTCAAGCATGTAGTGAAGTACTAGGGCATTCCACAAATTATTGTTTGTGATTGAGATGGATGATTCATTAACAACTTTTGGAAGGAGTTTTTCAATATCGTGGGCTCCAACTTGCTCTTTTCAATGGTGCTTCATCCCCAAACCAATGGTTAGAGGGAAAGGGTGACTATAATCTTGGAAATCTACTTTAGGAACTACATCAACACTAATCAGAAAGACTGTGCTAAATTGTTAGATGTCTCTCAATTCACGTACAACTTACAAAGGAGCGAGTTGAAAAACCAAAGTCCATTCAAGATAGTGATGGGTCAATGAACCCTCACTCCCAATGTCATCGCCATCTCCTATGGCTTCAAAGTCCATGTTGCCCATCGTTTCGTGAGGGAATGTCACGAACAAAGCGACCTCGCCAGAGCTTGTCTCCATCGAGCATCCAATCACATGAATAAGTGAGCCGACACAAGAGGATGTGAAGTCCACTTCAATGAAGTAGGGCAAGTCATAGTGAAAATGACCAGTCATCTTCGACTAAGCGATAAGAATCTACACAAGGGCATCATTCATTGCTACCAAGGTCCGTTCAAGGTGTTGAAGAAGGTGGGAAAGGTGCCATACAAGTTAGAACTTCCTCCGTAATTCCGTCATTGTCCAATATCCAATGTGAACCTACTGAAGTCGTTCGTCGAAGATATTAAAGACTCGGAGCATGGGGTGTCAAATCACGCTCCCCTGACCATCCCGAGCAGTTCACTAAAGATGTTGAAGAGAGTCTTTGTGCCCGAGGACCCAAGCACAAGAAGGAATACCTCGTTAAGTGGAGCGGAAGACCGGCCACCGAAGCAAGTTGGGAGTTTGCCGAAGCTTTGTGGCAGTTCAAGCAGAAGATTGAAAACTTTAAAGTTGCAGCACTAAGGATGTCGCCGACTTAGGTGGGGAAGAATGTTACAGGTGTCTTTTTTCCGTATATTTTTTCTTCTCACTCCTATCAAGGGACATCATATGAATATGGATGATCCCAAGCTATCTTTACCATTTTCTAGGACTTTCCCATGTATTTTGCCCCTGATTTCTAGGGACTTATAGCTAGATTCCTAAGTTTGCCAACTAGTGGCCTAGGAATAAGCATGCATATTAAATTGCACCCATGGGGATGGTCCTCCGTCGCTCAAATCTTTTGCACAATACCGCTTCGCGGCCTCGTCATGTCCTAAGACTTTCACTACCTATGCACTCAAAATCCATTCAAAAGGCTTGTCTAAGCGCCTCGCTCGCCTAGCGCCACACGTGGCCATGTCCTACACACAACGCCCCATGACACGCGCAGGCGAGCGCCTCTGCCGACGAGCGTGCATGCTGGAGTGAGAGTAGAGAGAAGAGAGAATGTGTGAGAGAGAAATGAGAGTGTGAGAGAGAAGAGAACATGTGAGAGAGAAGAGTGAAAGAGAGAAGGGAGAGAGAATGGATACTATTTTTTAATTAGAAGGATAAAATGGTAATTTGATAAATCAAAATAACTTAAATAAATTTAATATCAGACGATTGGATTAATTTTTTTAATTAAAATGTTGTCCGATTTTATACATCAGGATTAAATATACATTTTTACAATAGTTGGAGAGAAATTTATAAAAATAATATATTTTATTATTATATTTAATCATTCGATATGATCTATTTATCCATATTGTTGTTCAACTAGGTTTCAATGTTGGAACATTCATAAATCAAATGAGAAAAATGGAGGTGCATAGCAATTTGCTATGCACCCATTGTGGTGCATGATTTGGGCCATTGATTTAAAAATCAATGATCCAGATTCTATCCAATTAAAAATTTAGGTCATTAAGTGAATAAGATCTGGGCCATTGATTGTTAAATCAATGGTCCAGATCATGCACCGCACATGGTGCATAGCAAATTGCTATGCACCCCCATTAACCTCAAATTAAAATATCGATTATGATGACATTAAAATATTTCTTATTTTACTTATTAGTTTATGGATAGTCGAGAAAACAAACTTTGATATCTCCTCTCCACCATTCGTAGGCAATACAAGTATAGAGAGCAGATGAGAAAATGATTTCTTAAAAAATGTTTAACCTGGAATTTGTTGACCAAATTATCTTGAAGGTACAGAAAATGATTTAAGCAATAACATAACTCATTATTAGTTTTTTTTAATGATCCTTTAAGGTACATCATGTTACATGATATAATATCGTAGATATTATAAAAAAATGAGGAAAAAAACGAGAGCAAATAATTTAAAAAAAAACACATTAATTAGAGTCAAATAGTATGATTAGCTTCTAATTGCTTCCGCATCTTGTCTCCATCTCAACCTCAACCCTCGATCATGTAACATGCTACACGAAAATATATAATATAAATATCCAGACACGTTAATAAATTGCAAATGTGGGAAACAGGAACTTTCCAACGAGCTACCCAACTGGTTTTTTTCTATTTTTTTTCTTTTTTTCTGAGAATTAGTAGCTGTCACGACTCTGTCTTAAAACAATTTGATCATTTCAACCAAACAATTTGATCACTTCTCCCCCTTCGGAAACCTTCCCTGGTCCAATCTCTCTCTACTTCTGATTCCCAAGTCCATATCCATATCCACTCCTACTACTTCCTGTGCTTACAATCTTTGATCTCTTTGTGTTGACTTGCGGCAAAGCAACTGAAATATCTTTCCGTGTTCAGAGTTGGACAATTTTGTTTTTGGTTATCCTTGCAACCGGAATCTTTCTTGTGACAGTCAGTACTGGACTAAATTTTTTGTCTGCTGAAAGTTGGATCTTGATTCTTGGACACTGATTACGAGACTGCAACTTTCTGTTGCCTCTTTTGGGGTGTCTGTGTTCAGATTCTTCGGAAAGCTCATACATTTGATTCGGATCAGAGTTCCTGTTTCTGGTTTTGCCTGTTCAATTTCGGATCTTGACAGCTGACCAGCTCAGAAGTTGCATCACTTGTCGCCTTTTCTTCGTCGGGAAGAGAGCAGATGGGTCAGTGCTTCAGCAAGCAGCAGGAGCAGAACCAGCAGCAGCAGCAGCAGCGAGGAGTAGGAGTAGGAGGGACAAACGGGTACTCCAGTCATGGAGCGAAGCCACCGGCGCCGGCTGCTACCCAGCCGCAACAGTTCCAGCAACCACAGCAGCGGAGGCCGCAGGAGGAGTACGCAAAGCCTGCACAGCCTCCTCCCATGCCGGCTCCGGTGGTCCACTTCCAGCCGCAAACACCGCCGCCGCCTCCTCCTGTGGCACAGCAATCGCCGGCACCCGGACCGCCCGTCCTGAGGCCCCCCGTGGCCGCCGCCGACCCGGGCTCCATCCTCGGGAAGCCCTTCGAGAGCGTCGGGTCCCACTACACCATGGGAAGGGAGCTCGGCCGCGGCCAGTTCGGGGTCACCTACCTGTGCACCGAGAAGGCCACCGGACTCCGATACGCGTGCAAGTCCATCTCCAAGAAGAAGCTCGTCAACAAGACCGACCAAGACGACATCAGGAGGGAGATCCAGATCATGCAGCACCTCACCGGGCAGCCCAACATCGTCGAGTTCAAGGGCGCTTACGAGGACGCCAACTCGGTGAACCTGGTGATGGAGCTCTGCGCCGGAGGGGAACTGTTCGATCGCATCATTGCTAAGGGGCACTACTCGGAGCGTGCCGCCGCCGCCATCTTCCGGGCCATAGTGAATGTTGTGAACGTTTGCCACTTCATGGGCGTGATGCATAGGGACCTTAAGCCCGAGAACTTCCTGTTGGCCACCAAGGATGAAGGAGCCATGCTCAAGGCTACTGATTTCGGTCTCTCGGTCTTCATTGAAGAAGGTGAGCTGCATTTATTGGTATGGTTATGCCTCTAATTAATTAATTGGTTATGCACTTAACAGTTATTGTTGATTTCTCTCATTTTTCTATCATAAATGTATCTATTTGAATAGGCTTTTTATGATCATATCTGTCTGAATTTAGTAACAAAACATAATATTTGTGCCTTGATATACATTGTCAGATATATGAATTATGAAGTAAATATCTATTGTGGATAGCTGAGGGCTTTGGATTATGTCTTTAGATTCTTAGGAAGCAAGAGTAGTAGTTTGCATCCGGTGTTACATGATGCCCCCTTTACAGAATAGGCTTTAGTGAACTGATGTATTCTCGATCAGGATAGAGCAGTAAGAAAATCTTGCTGGGAAACATGATAATGTAGGAAAGTGGATTGATGAAGCTAATTGCATTGGATTATATACAATTATGAGAGAATCTATATCCGAGGGAGGCTGGATGTGATGCTTCCTGACTGCGACAGGTTTGGATTCATGCTGTGAAATGTGTTTGTGGTGATTACCTTGTGACATATCTGCGTTAAAGGATAGATGTTGTGCATTCTTCTGTAACATGCTCATTATGACTAACAATCTTAATGCAGTGTCTGAAGTGTGCTCTTGTATGAAATTTCTTTACCTTGCTTTAATGGCTCTAAAAACCTGATAAATTTGTCCTAGTTTCTGCACCTTGTTCTTTGAGCAGGAACCTTTGCATTTGTATCAAAAAGCTGATGATCGTTCATGTTGGTATTACATGAATAAGAGTCTTCCATCTTATGACTTTGCATTGTATTTCACTTGGCTGAATGTCACTTCAAACTTTTAACAGATAATGGTATCAGATTTCCATAGTCGTGCTTATAGTATCTAATTGGAACCTACACGGCTACACCTGGTTATAGCACTGTGATGTCAGATTGTAATGATGATGTGACAAACAATGCACATAATTGCAAAACTTTTTACCACTATTTATTAATCCATGGAATACACTTGATTAAATTATTTATTTAAAAATCATTCAGTTGTCTGAGAGTTTGATAATGTTTTTTTTTGTTAACAGCTCCTCTGACATTCATGTAGAGCAAGCAACGAAGAATATGTGCATGCCAGTTTATGCATAACTCACCTCTCTAATCCTATTTGAAAGATTCATCATTTGGATTTATCGTAGATCAAGTCTGCTTTGATGTTTCATTCTTCTAATTTTGAAATCTCATCGTATGGTCGGTCATATAGAGTTATAAAAAGGATATGTCTTTTTCCGTTGTCCATATTTTTCCTTTTCAACCCAGTTCTTATTTATGGATATGGCATTATCAGACATATAGGAGATATAGAAGACATCTTCTTGTATCCTATATTTTTCACTGAAAGCAAATCAAACACATTTCATTTATGTTCTTTACTAGATCTACTATTTTGTCAAAACTTGGTTCTGATTGTACCATTTTACTTTTCCCAATAAGATATGCTGTTTTCCTCAGAATTCTTCGTAATTGTAATTTCCACTCACCCATTTGTTAATTATCTTACTTCAGGGAAAGTATATAAAGATATAGTTGGAAGCGCTTATTATGTTGCTCCTGAAGTTTTAAAGAGAAATTACGGGAAAGAGGCCGACATATGGAGTGCTGGTATCATTTTATATATTCTTCTCAGTGGTGTACCTCCTTTTTGGGCTGGTAAGGATAACATTTGATCTTTTGATGAGATGTGTCATTTTAATGAATACATTTGTTAATTAATGAACCATAAGACATGCTATTCTACCTTTCTATTCTTCTTTCCAGAAAACGAAAAAGGAATATTCAACGCTATCTTGAAGGATGAAATAGACTTTCAAAGTCCACCCTGGCCAAGCATATCAGAAAGTGCCAAACATCTCATCAGAAAGATGTTAACAAGGGATCCACAGAAAAGGATTACATCAGCTGAAGTTCTTGGTCTGTGTACTTTCAAGAAAAAGTTGGCTTATGTTTTTTGACAAATTCTATAAAAAGTACTCTACCGGCACAACCACCAGCTAAATAATTGAGCTGACTCCCATCATTTTGAATAAACACTTTGATGACTTTACAGAGCACCCATGGACTAAAGAAGGTGGATCTGCATCTGACAAACCTCTAGACAGTGCAGTACTTTCTAGGATGAAGCAATTCAGAGCAATGAACAAGCTTAAGAAGATGGCCCTCAAGGTTGGTTTTTTATGGATAAATTAACTATTAACTTGCCTAGCGAAGGTCCAGTATGCTAATCAAATATAATTCATCTTCAAGGTTATTGCGGAAAACCTTTCCGAGGAAGAAATCAAAGGGTTGAAACAGATGTTCATGAATATGGACACAGACAACAGTGGTACAATCACATACGAGGAACTGAAGACAGGTTTGGCTCGTCTTGGATCAAAGCTCTCAGAAGCTGAAGTAAAGCAACTCATGGAAGCTGTATGATGAGCTGACCTGACAAAATTTAGCACTACTAATGTTTCTGTTTGGCTTCTTTAACCCTGATACTTGAACTTTTTTCTTGTAGGCTGATGTAGATGGAAATGGCAGTATCGACTACATTGAGTTTATCACTGCAACAATGCATCGGCACAAACTAGAAACGGATGATCATTTGTATCGAGCATTTCAGTATTTTGATAAAGATAACAGTGGGTGAGTGCTCTTTGATCATTAACTCTGATATATAAAGTTTTCTGATCAGTCTGATTCTGATCTTTTAGAAGATAATTCTTTTTTGTCTGCTTGACATTCTTTTTTTTCCATGATATTCAGGTTCATCACTAGAGATGAGTTAGAAATAGCCCTGCAAGAACAAGGAATTGGCGATGCAGCCACTATCAAGGAAATCATATCAGAAGTTGACACGGACAACGTAGGCTGAAGTTTTCTTTGTTGGCTGTAGACTAGAAAGCCTTACAAAACGAGATCATCTGACTATGTTCTTTTGCAAATGCAGGATGGAAGGATTAACTATGATGAATTCCGCTCAATGATGAGAAGCGGAATCCAGCAGCCAATGAAATTGATGTAATTATGGTCTCATATGTCATGCCTTGCTCATAATTGAAGAGGTCATACATTTTGCTTCTGAAAGGTTTCACACATTTCATGTGTTACTGCAACAACTATTAGATGGAAATGTTCCATTCTGAGGTACCATGTGATCAGTGGAAATGCAAAAGACATTTTGTTCCTTAATTTTGTTACCGAAAGAATTGTTCTGTACAGCTTTATTTTGTTTTCTTGACACTTAAGAGTTGGAACTATGTATGTGCTTTGCAGTAGATGTTAGGGAAGGGAAAGTAGGAGTAGAGGTTGATCTTTGCTACGGAAATTAGGGATAGATTTTGATCTTTTCTGATTTGTACCATTTGAACCATGCCTTTTCACAAAGTTCTTTTGTTTGGAGAGTTTGCAATGTAGACTTCTCAAAATAAGACATTGAACTGCTTGTAATCATGATAAATAATTTCAGTTCAGTTACTTGGTGTGCCTGAAACAGTTCACTTCTTCAATGATACCTAACTTGAATGACTGAAAACTTGATAAATAGTTTTAGTTATTGTAGAAGAGATTGAAGTAAAAATTAACTTTATTTGGATAAAATTAGGGGAAATGAGAAAACAATGTATATAACGTAAATGAAAATTTATGTCCGCCGCAGTGGAGTTACATGTCTAAATTAATCATTTGAAAAATGTTATTGAGATGAACTTTCTTAATTGATTTTCCTCATTATCCTCAATTTGGAAGGGAAAATGTGCATTTGGTGTGGAATAGAGGAAGATTGTCCATCCTAACATGATTGATACTTCTTCCTCAATGACTTGGTATCTTATTCAGTCATCCAAACACGGTTAACATCTTCCTTCTTCTACTTGTCTCTCTTTAGTCCAAACATACCCTTAAAAGGTTATTAAGGGAAAACATATTTTCTTGGAAAAAAAATCACTTTCTTGTATTTGGTAGTTCTAAAAAGGGTAGTCGACAAGAAATACTTTTTGGTTACCAAAATAATAATAGACATGATCTCTTTAAGAAAGATAACAATTTCGTCATTTCAAGAAAATTTGATATGATTATAGTTTACACTGATTTGAATTATGTTTCCTATACATAATTAGACACAGGAAACAATATTTTATTAAAAAGAATATTTTTGACAAAATTTATTTTTCCAAACAAATCAATGTTCTGTTCCTAAACGCACTCGAGTCTTTTTTTTTCTTGTGGGCCACATTTTTCATAATAAGTTATTTTAACATAGATAATTATATACCTCAAATGCAACGAAAAGTTTTGGATGCTCTTAAATTGAGTTCCTCCTGTTCCTCTCCTTCCTCTCAATCATTAGTCTTAAATGTAAACCCAATAAATGTGCTAATATTTGGGCATTGGGCTTTGTCTAATTTGTAGAAAACACACCAACTGCAGCATTGAATACAAAAGGAAACATTTCTCGCCACATACAACATTGGACAAGGAAGAAGGTAGAAGACTAGAAATTCCTTGGAATACCATAAGAAACATATCCAAAATTGCTTGTCCTCATGAAAACCTCCGGCCGATTGACCGCCCGCCCGCCCGCCACCTATTCACTTGCTGAAAAGTATCTTGAAGTGCAGTACCTCTCAATTTCTTCAGCTGATCTTCCAGGAATTCTTCCAGCAATCAGAGACCATCTGCTTGTTTAGAATTACAACTATTGTTATGCTGCTACAGGGGAGATAAAATAACTGAGCTATCCATCTATGCAAAGGTGGTCCACACAAACCTGTCTCCAATCAAGTTGTACATCCTGGCAATGAGCTCCTCCTCGTCCTCAGAGAAGTTCAGCTTACAATCCTGACTTTTTCTTTCTGAATCTACAAGCAAAGGCCAATTAAGAGAACAGTTATAATTCAAGTCTCTGTCTCATTGTCCAAAGATCAAAATGAAGACACTGAAAACTGTAAAAATATATTACCTATGGAGTCCAATAAAGCAGCAGCCTCTGATGTTTGATCAAAATCTCCCATAATGTGATGAAATTGAAGGTTGTGTTATTGGTGTTGATGAGTAAGTAGGTGAAGTGAAATAGCATATATATAGGTGTACAGGAAGGGAAAGACTAGTAGGTGGAATACTTGGGTTGAAATCCTGTGGTCTCTGTGAGGGGAAGAAAGTTAGTTGGGAACTTGGGTTTCACTTTCATGTATTCTTATCTGAGGTAGGTAGAAAGGTGGCCGGAATCTAATACAAAATAAATAAATAAATTGTACATTAGAATTATAGTAATGTAGTCCTAATAAAATAGTTTTTAGTTTGTATTACTTTTCTGTTTAATAAGGAAACTACTCTGAGAAGAGAAAAAAAAAGTATTTAATATTGGTCTCATTTTTATGAATATTATTTGTTTTAAGAGGATGAAACTTTAACTTCTCAATTATATTAGTAAAAAAATTGTTAAAACTTTTGAAATGCAAGGATTGGGGGACTCGAGGGGCACCTGAGAGGCTCTAAGTTTAATGTCTTAAATGCTTCAGCTTCAGTGATTGATGTACAGACAAGATCTGATTTGCTAGTTGGGTGCCCTTTCAAAGTAGGCATTCTTGTTTCATCTATAAAGTCCATCATGGGAAATTTGACTTAGCCGGGTTGTATATCTTCTTTTGTATTTAATGAATGTTTGGTAGCTGTGAGACCTATTTTAGTTATCTGTCAGATATGTCTAACATCAATTAAAAAATTTAATTTTCACATAACCGATTCTACTATTCCCTCATCTCTCATGTCATGTGAAATTCACTCCGTATAAGGAATCTTATATGCACCTCAGGCTAGTATCCATTTGATTCAACACAATTAAGATTCCTAATCATATGTCTCATGATTTCTGCATACAATAAAACAAAATTTTAACTTTTTCATCATCGCCAAGAATTAGATTGATTTATGCATTGTCACATTGATGTGTTGCCTTTCATTCTCAAATTGTATGATTATCATTGTAAAAAAAAATAATCAAATTTTTTAATTTACAAATATGTTTTACACTTTGTTTCGAACTCAATATTGATTTTCAAAGTCACAATAATATTTACCAACTCAATCATCTTTTTTGACATATTATTCATGAGTCACCACTTTTAATTCATTTTCCTTTTTTTACAAGTAGAATAATCATTGATTAGCACTGCATTCCTTTTTTAAAAAATTTCAAATCTATAATTTGAACTTTCATATTAATTGCAAATCTATCTTAAAATTTTATGTTTATTTAAATTAGTTTTTCAATTGATTGCATTTGCATATTTAGCCAATTGCTCTAATTTTATTGAAAATGTTAAATATCGATCCAACATTTGCCATGTGTAAATAGAAGACATATCACAAACTTTTGAATTAAAAAAAGATTACATACTAGTATTTGTTATTTTTTGGGTAACTCTTTCGTTATTAAGAGCCAATCAAAGTTTAAACTATATATCTAAAATAATATTGATGTTTAGATGTGATGTTTTAGAAAAATAAAAAGTTGGTAGCATAATGTTCAATTATACATGAATTAACCTTTTATTTTTTTAAATGAATTATGCAATAGATTAAAATCATAAATAATTTAAAGTATACTGACTTTTTAGAAAAAAAATAAAAGTTTAGATTAAATATGCAATGAAAACAAAAGTTCATACTTTTTCTATAAGATTGATCACAAACTTTTGAATTAAAAAAAGATTGCATACTAGTATTTGTTATTTTTTTATGTAACTCTTTCGTTATTAAGAGCCAATCAAAGTTTAAACTATATATCTAAAGTAATATTGATGTTTAGATGTGATGTTTTAGACAAATAAAAAGTTGGTAGCATAATGTTCAATTATACATAAATTAACCTTTTTATTTTTTTAAATGAATTATGCAATAGATTAAAATTATAAATAATTTAAAATATACTGACTTTTTAGAAGAAAAAAAATAAAAGTTTAGATTAAATATGCAATGAAAACAAAAGTTCATACTTTTTCTATAAGATTGATCATTATAAATGCAATCAAAAGTATGCTAAATCATTAACATTTTACATTATTTACCCACATTTCATGTATTTATATCAATTGCCACCACAATACTTCTCTTATTATCTAGTTTGGATTGTCGTATTTTGGAAAGTCTCGAGCAGGGCATCATCCAATATTCGTGATGTTGTAGCTCGAAGAGCCACAATTGAGCTCCTCAATCACATCNGCGGGGGTTCGGGGGCAGCGCCCCCGAAACCTAAACGGGTTTGAGCTTTTATTTAAGCTGGCCCGTATGATGGAGATTAAGAGATTTACTATTTGTTAGGGTTTTGGACTCATATATATATTGCTCTTATTTCAGACTTGATGTCGAGCGGTTGCAACGAAAAACAAGAATATAGTGAAATCTCTTTGCAGGACGTAGCCCTCTCAAAAGGATGAACCTAGATAAATCTGTGTGTTCTCTATTTTTCTGAATTTTCTCTCTGTGATCTTCTACTTGTTCTCGAAAAATCCCATCAAACCTTTCCAAAGCAATAATTGGGTGCATTTCATCCCCAAACTCCAAGTTATATGGAATGGCGAACTCGTTGAATACTTCGCCCATGTGTCAAAGGCTACGCCAAGACTACCCACTCTCCGCACCTCTTTGTCTTATGCATAGAGTAGCTTGGACATCATCAAAACTAAGCCAAATGGAAGTCAATAAAGGTTGGGAGATCATGTCTTCAAATATCTACCTTGTTATTCTCATACAACATTCTATTCTTCGTCGAGGCATCAACAACACAAATGGATCATATTATGGGCACCCTAGACATTCTGTGATTGATCAAAAGAAAAAAAAATTAATGCAGCAAAATCAATCATAATATTCTCAAAAAGAGTTCCCGCAAAAATACAAATTGTCATTCATCATATATAGTTGCAGCTTTACCATTATAAAGGACCTAGGTAGTTATTTAGAAGTCTCGTTGCTCTCGGGGCGGCCATAGAAAAGAGATAATCACATCTTTATTAACGAACTCAATAACTGAGAAGGTTAAAAAAAAGAGCAGTCATATGGGGGGTATCATGAAGAAGAAAAAAAACTCCATTTGATCGGTTGGAACAGGATCACCAAGCCAAAAAGGGAAGAGGCCTAATTAGAATAAGGTTACTTAAGGACTTCAATTAGGCATGTCTAGCCCGATGCTGTTAGGGGATGTGCAAGAACAACAAACAATAAGGAGAACGTATGATGAACTCCCAACTCACATGCTAGCATTCTATAGAAGGAGCATCAGTTTATGGTTTTGGAATAAAAAAATGTGATATATGATCCAATATTAAAGATGGTGTCAGTTGGTGCATGAATAATAAGATAGCAATCAATTTTTGGAATGACCCTTGGCTCTCACAACCATCAAGTCACACCTTTGTAATCAGTAGCAAAAACTCAACTCTAAGGTTTTAGCAGACTTTGTAATACCTAATGGTGAGTGGAATTAGAACCTACTTTCTAGTGTTCATCCTATTTATTTGTTGAATCGCCTTGCCGATCTCCCCCTACCAACAAACACAATGGTGACAAAAAAGTTAATCCGAAGAGGCAATGATAGTGGAATTTTCTGAATAAGATCAACATACAAATTATTAACATGTCCTACAAGTAATACAAACAACCAATGAAGTTTGTTTCGAAAGTATAATGTCCTCTAGAATCGAAATACTCCTCTAGATCATCAGCCATGGCAAACTCCACACCATCGCTCCAAAGCTACTAACGGTCGTAATACCACACATGCTCCTCGCCCCGTTCATGTACCCCAAAAAAGTGATTATGGTTCACCCTACACCAACTAAAATATGTTAGTGGCTATTTGAGGGATAAAAAGTAAGAATAAATAGTTTTCATCCCTTGGTTTGATTCATATTTTTTTCTAAATGCAAAAATAAAATCTCGTTGACAATTATATCTATTAATATCTATGATAAATTTGGAGGACAAATTCTGAGTTTAAAAAATAATATCATGGTTGGAGCCAAGGGTGTTGCAACGGGTGCAAGTGTACCCACTGGAAATTTAGTTATTTAGTATACAATACTTGTAACAATAGATAGGAACCCTTAGCTTAGTGGAAAATTACATGTTTCCTCCCATCCATCAAGGATCTAATATCTTTTTTTTCACTTTTTTTTTGTTATCGTATGTTGTTCTAATTCTTCTCTTTCATTGTTTATTTTCATATCCATTTATTCTTTCAGAAATTTTGATATAAGAATGTAATAATAATTTTTTTATATTACCCTTTTACAATCCAATTCTTCTTTGGATTATTAATCAAAATTTTGAAAAACTATGAGAAAAGAATATTATTTTTCTAAGGTTCTAATTTTTATGTTTGTTTACATATGCTATTTATTTATTTATTTTCGCAATTTTGATGTTTAATTCAATGGTACACTTTGCTATTATCTTTAACATTCTAATTTGACTTATGTATCAAATATACAATATATTTAACTGTAGATATTATTTTTCATTTTGTCTAACTAATATTTAGAATACTATGAAAAAAATTGGAATAATGCGAACATAAAAACATTTAATATATTTAAAGTTTAGAAAATACAATTAATGTTCAAGTTTTTGTTTTTTCTTTTATTTGATCTATTAGAATGCAATAATAAATTTTAGTACTACCCTTTTACAATCCAATTCTTCTTTGGATTATTGATCAAATTTATTTATTATATAGTAGATATTTTTCTTTTTATCTACTTATTCTTTAAAATACTATTTCTTTCTAATGTTCTTATTTTTTTACGTTTGTTTACCTAAGCTATTTATTTAGTTATTTTCACAATTTTGAGATTTAGTTCAATGGTACATGTTGCTATTATCTTTTTAAACCTATTTTTTTCTTTTGGATTATGTATCAAATTTATAATATATTTTACGATAGATATTATTTTTCATTTTGTCTAACTAGTCATTAAAATATTATGAGAAAAGATTGAAATGATGAGATTCAGAAAAATATTTTAATGTACTTATAGTTTAGAAATATAGTTAAAGTTCAATTATATTTTTATCTTATTTTAATATAAATGGATAATTATTTTATTTTATTATATTTTTACAATATTAGTTATATTAAATACTATAGTGTGCACCCATTGGTAATAGTTTTTTTACTCCGACATTGATTCTGGCCTAATGCTACCTTAATATTTTCACATTATACACTCCTTAATTGGTTCTAATTATTATTAATTTTCTCAAACAATCTCATTTATTTTTTTTGTCAAAGTTATGTTCATTTTAATTTCATTTTTAATTTGTAAAATTGTACCAAACCCTAATAGTTAGTTTTTTGGTGTCAAATGGAGAAGCGCAGCCCCTTAATGCATTAATTAACTATGTTGTGTTACAATAGACGAAGAAGGGTCATCTTAGCCAAAAATGTCAAGAAAGGAGGAACAAAATATATCTGTTGGACATTCATTCAACAGTGTGAGGCCTAGTGGGAGGCTTAAAGCCCTCGATGCGAGCCAATCCGTGCATCTGTTCAGCGACCGGCGAACTTTGTGGATGACCACTGCCCATTGCTTTTTTGAGTAGTGCACGGATATCAGCAACTAATGAGCCATGTCAGCCAACATATGATTCCGAGTTCATAAGGGTGTCTACCATTGGGTGACCATCAACATGCACTACAATCTTTCGTTATCCCTTACACCATGTGATGTT
The DNA here is from genome assembly GCA_001647135.1 of Pontederia paniculata. NCBI lineage: Eukaryota > Viridiplantae > Streptophyta > Magnoliopsida > Commelinales > Pontederiaceae > Pontederia > Pontederia paniculata. The sequence goes on along the minus strand of LTAE01003063.1, from coordinate 1,690 downwards.
CAGTCTAATTGCCCATAATTCTATGGCAAAGGCACTCGAGTAGTCGAGTGTCCGATATGGCGTACAAACCCTCCAAGCCAAGCCCCCGTGGGTGACCGGAAGAGTCCCCCGTCTCTAGATGGCCCTGGGTTGCCTTTGGAAGCTCCACCCATATTTAGAAGAATCCAAACTGGACTTTGGATGTTCATGAATGCATTGGTAATGAGGGCCTCTGGAGGCTATCGTTGAAGCTTCCATGGTAGTAGTAAAGTTAATAGTAGTTTTTGTGATTGCTAGGTGCGGATTTGGCGGCCGCGTGAATGAGGCATCAAATAACTCCAAGTTGCACCACTTCCAAAGCATCCAACAACTTATCCCAAAGGTTAGAGACCACTGCTGTGAGCCTTTCAGGTTATACACTAGCCATTGAGGAAGACACTGGCTGAAGAAAAAAACTATTCACATTGTGTTGGCCGAGGATGTTAAGCCAACAAGATTTGGCGCGAACACAATTTCTAAGCACATGGAATACTGATTCATCACCTTGATTGCAAATGGTTCAAGTATTGCTGCTCATTAGGCCCCTGGAGGCACGAATTTCATTAGTGTGGAGGGCTTGATGCCCGACGAGCCAAAGGAAGGATCAGATGTGTTGAGGTCCCTTCCACTTCCATATTTTACCCTAGAGTTCATTTGGGGAAGTGGCGGAAGCATCTACGAGAGCCTCATAAGCTGACTTGGTAGAGAAGCGGCCTTCTGGGTTTGACGTCCAGGTGATAGAGTCTTGATAGTCATGGTTCGGGCAATATCTGGCCAGTATTCGCTCCATGATGTTTGCTGGAAATAGAGCTATAAGCACCTCAAGATTCCATTCTCCTTCTTGTGTGATGACGTCGCACACATGGAATTGACTTGCTAGCTGGAGTTGCTCCTGCCGACAGTGGGTGTTCAGAGGTCCCACACCCGGCACCCATACATCCTCCAGCAAACGTATGGCATTCCCATCTTCGACATTCCACCTGACATGAGGAATGATGAGCTTCCATGTCATGCACAAGCTTTTCCATAATGCTGAAGGGTTTTTCTTAACTCGAAATTCGCATAAGGATTACGTTTGCTCGCCATATTTGTGGCGTAAGACTTATGCCCGTAGGTTGTCCTTTTGAGTTTGTAATCTCCAGCAAAGCTTAGCCATATCTACAATGTTGAGGTCTCTTAAGCTCCACAATCCTAAACCCCCTGCATCCAGTGGTTGAGCTATGACTTGCTATCGAACAAGGTGATGTTTGCGTGTCTCACTATTATGTCCCCATATGAAGTTGCGACAAGCCTTCTCTACCTCATCTAGCACATAGCGAGGAATGCTGGCTAATTACATAGCGAATGATAGCAGTGTGTCCGTGTTGAATCTAGGATCCCGAGAATGTTTTGAATGATCACAAATTTGTAAGTGAACTCAGTCTGTACTAATGAACTTGTTTGAGCTGATTTCTGTAACAGGATATAGACAAGTTCAGTTTGGACGACCACTGCACACGTAATACATATCATGAAGAACCATATGTGTGCAGTGTGCATCCTAAGGATATAAGCAGTCGACCAGTATCAGGAGGAGGAGGTCATATGAGCATAAGTAGAGCACAAACGGTCGACCAAAGATATGGATAAGTCGACCAGTATCAGAGTAGAATGTATATGGAGGAGGAGGCAT